>CM041776.1:454203159-454307918 GCA_023374045.1 Limonium bicolor | reverse complement strand
TAGGGGAGGATAGTGAAGAAACAACGAAGAGCTCAGACAAATGGTGCGGTACTCACCAAGCCATAATCAGGCTTGCGGGCATAAAGAAACAGAGGGGGAAGAGGAATGACTTACCAACTTACCCAGAGCCAAAATTTCAAACTATATACACACAGGCGAAGCAAATATACCAGGGCAGATACGGGTCGCATCACAACTAATGCGAAGCATACTCAGCAAAGCCAAGCCAAAAGATTACAGTTGGTGAAGTCGCAAATACTGCGACGAGGAAGATGGAAGGAGGTAGAAGGAAGTAGTTGGCGCGGCACGAAGGAGAGCAGCATATGCTGTGTAGAAATGCCCTAGGCTGCCGAACAACAAATGAAAATAAAGCAGCCCAAAACGACATATGCTGTTACAAATATGCCACCCATTTATGCTCTTTTTCTTGGGCCCGAACGCAACCAAAATGTCCCTTTTTACTAATAGTCATCAAATGCTCTGTTAACCCCCTAAAAATGACTCTTTTGCCCATGACTTTGTTTTTGAAAAATTCACGGTTTCGTTTTGGAATGGCTATTTTTTTTGAAAATTTTAAAGTTCCTAATATACCCCTACTTAGGTTTATTGTTCACGAAATACCCTTGTTTTCTTACTAGTCACAAAATACCTCTGTTTATATTTTGTAGTTCACGAAATACCCTTATCACCCCGATGGCCTGACAAAGCATCACTTAGGTTGCGTTCGCCTCCAAATAAAACCAACATAATTGCAGCATAAATGACAGCATATATGTGTGGCATATGCTACTTTAGCCTAATTTATTTGTTTTTGCTGTTCGGCTAAAAGAACATAAATGTCAACATAAATGCCCGCAGCATATATTGTTTTTTCGTTTGCGCGCTTTCATTTCCATTTCTGTTCTCCCTTCACAATGCAATTATTGTAACTATTGATTAAAAAAGTTACTTATTTTTATGACATTTTTTACAAGTTACTTTATTTATTACAAATTACACAATGCTTTAAATAATTTATAAAAAAATAGTACTAGCTGAATTTTAAAAAACCACATAAATAATACTAATTTACAATATATTATGGGAAAATTACATCGCCCACCCATGACGTTTAGCGAAATTACACAGCCCCCCACGAGGTTTCAAAAATTACTTTGCCCACCCATGTGGTTTCCACAAATTTTACATCCAGCAACTTTTCTAATATTTGATCAACTTAAAAGATGGTTAAATGATATCCAAATTTGATGAAACTTTACATGGAAGATATTAATGTTATATTTTGGTAAAACGTGAAATCCAACGTTTTTTAAGCTCATATATGATCCGTGGGACCCGATGAACGTGTCTCATGTTTCATTGGGTCCCACAGGTCATATATGACCTTAAAAACTTTGGATTTGACATTGAACAAAAATATAACACCTTAGCATCGTCCATGTAAAGTTTCATCAAATTTGGATATCATTTAACCATCTTTTAAGTTGATCAAATTTTGAAAAGTTGCTGGATGTAAAATTATGGAAACCACATGGGTGGGCAAAGTAATTTTTGAAACCTCGTGGGTGGGCTGTGTAATTTCACCAAACGTCATGGGTGGGCGATGTAATTTTCCCATATATTATTTATAATACCACATAAATTTTAATATAAAAAACCAATAAATATACATATTTGTTGATATATGAATTAAAATATAAAAAATATGAATGTATATAAATTTAATAACATACAAAAGTTACAAAGATATAATATATTATTAAAAGTTACAATTCAATTAAATAAATTCACACAAAATATTCAGAAAATTTGAAACTCTTGTTCACTATTCATTACGCTTTTATATTTGTACGAATTATAAAATTATAGAAATAACAATATTGTTTAGAAGTTGCGATTTGTACTTAAATAATTTTATTGGTTATATAAATATTTTTATTTTCTTTTCTTTATCATATAGGTTTTTTACTCTAAATTAACTACTTATATTAATATATTGTTTGTGAAATTTTCCGTTTATTTTTGCTAACAAAATAAAGTTACGTAGTGTAATATAATAAATTGTGATTGTAATACGAAAACGGTACACACACTACATATAACTAAGTTAATCAAACATGTTGCATATATTCAAAACAACTGCATTTATGCTAGCGCAAACCTGCCAGCAAATATGCTGCATTTATGTCAGCACAAACCTGCTGCCAAAACAGCCATGCCGAACAAAGCCTTAGTTTTCTCTTGTTTTTGAAGCGCCTCCAGCCTCTTCATAATCCCAGGACAAATGTTGCTTGCATTCCAGTTCTTTAAGGCTTCCATCTCTCACAATGTCTCACCACCAACTGAGTACGAATTCTTGTCATATACAATTGGACACAATTATAATATATGACTAGTATAGCATGAATTCTCTATATATTTGGTAAATACCTTCAAATAAAGAGTATATTGGTTTAGTTCTATGGACAATCAAAGTAGCATTGAAACCCTTCACAAAGTTTGATGTATTGTCTAGACACTTTATCTATTTACACAGAACCTGTTAGACAGATGTAAAAGTTTAGACAAACAATAATGTCACAAGCATTGAGTTCAAAATGACTACCTCTTGGTCAAATTTGTGTCGGCCCAGCTCCAATGGGATATCGCTCAGATATTTGAATGCACCAAGATCCATCTCCCAAACCGTGCAACTACTTTTCCAAAACTGTATTCGGAGAATGCATTTGCAACAGACCAAAATGCTTGCCTACATAACATGACGAACTTGCCAATGTTAAACTAACTCACTAATGACATAAACAGCTTGATAAAACATAATAGTCACATCATTTTTGGATCTGGATGCGTAATAGAAAAAGATGATATCACATGACATTACCAATCGTTGAAACCAATTGGTAAGAGCTTGGTCGATTCTCTACAAGTAAAGGAAATACCCCTAAGTAACAGGGGTATCTTGTGAACTTTCAAAACATAAACAAGGGTATTTCGTGAACAATAAACTTAAACATGGGTATATTATGAACTTTAAATTTTCTTTTAAAAAGTAGCCATTCTATAACAAAACCGTGAATTTTTCAAAAAAAAAAATCCGGGTAAAGGGTGAAAGAGTCATTTTCCAGGGGGTTAATGGAGCATTTGACGGTCATTAATAAAAATGAGCATTTTGTGAATTAGCAAAGAAAACAGTGATATCTTAAGATAAAATTTTAAAAAAGAGCATATTATGAATTACGGAAGAAAACTTAGATATATTCTGAATTTTACCTCGTTAATTTTCCCACATCTGAAACCAAGGTCGGCGCGCCTAATTTGCTAGGGGACGCCAAGGGTATTGTGAATTTCCGAGGTCATATTGTTAATTTTCCCAAAAATAAATAAGGGCCCGTTCTGTACAGAGCTTTTGTTTTAAGATAAAGATACTATTTCAACCTTTATAATAAAGCTAGGTATAGTTAGCTAATTATAAACTGACACATATATCATGATTAACTTTTTGTTGGGTCTAGTTAATATTCTACACCAATTATAAAGTGACACTTATACTATCACTTTTACAAAAACTGCATTAATCCACTAAGACGTCGTTCATTGCTCACGATCAAACACAACTATTGCTGCGTTTGAATAAAGGTTACTCTGGTTAGCTTGGTAGAGTGACATATATGCTTTTTTACGGCAAATTCTATTATACAACTGGTTGTACGGTGAGCATCGTACAACCGTTCATTTTAAATTCAAGCGTTGTTCAAGTTTTTGTATTCATTGTTCATACTGATGTAAAAGTTACATGTGTTATTATGAAAGTTGTTCAACTTTATATGATGGTTATTCAAATTAATTGTAAAGATTATTCAAGAGTGTACATAAACATCATATAACCGGTTGTATAATAGTCTGATTGCTTTTGTACCG
This sequence comes from Limonium bicolor, assembly GCA_023374045.1. Classification (NCBI taxonomy): domain Eukaryota; kingdom Viridiplantae; phylum Streptophyta; class Magnoliopsida; order Caryophyllales; family Plumbaginaceae; genus Limonium; species Limonium bicolor. Next base: position 454,304,000 of record CM041776.1, on the reverse strand, counting down.
GCGGATAGTTTCAACCACTTACAAATAGACATGAGAATGAGATTAATTTTTGTAAAGCCGCTACCGAACGGCCCCTGAGCTACTGAACGAACACACCCTTTACCTCTAAAACCAACATCGACGCGCCTAATTTGATTGGCGGCGCCAAGGGGGCTATCGCCGTTCCGCAAACACAGCTTCGAACACGGGACAGCCGCCGGGTAGAACAAGTACCAGAGACTGAAATCCTACGCTTTGTCCTACACCTCAACTGAAAGTTCGGGTCTTTCTCCGCGTACCTTAATATCTCGTCGTAAGTCGGAAGGAATGGAAGGATTAAGGAGAGCGGTGAAGCACATAGCTTACTCCACTGATCTTTCCAACCTCCCGCCGCTCCATCGATCTCTACTCCCTATTTTGTCACTAGTTTCATCCGCCTATAGAGTCACTCTCTCCGTCCGTCGTCGCCTCTACCTAACCCGAATTTTCCGCAGATGCAGGTTAGTGATTATATGTTTATGTTTTCCTGTCCAAAACTATCTTTTGAGGAGAATTTCTATGTATAGTGACCGCTCTGGTGTGAATGTTCTAGGTTGCCGATTCCGGTGATTAGTGTCGGGAATTTGACTTGGGGAGGGAATGGGAAGACTCCTATGGTTGAGTTCCTATCTCTCTGGTTCCTTCAAGCTTCTATTTCTCCTCTTGTTTTAACCAGGGTACTTGATTTCCTATTCCTATCCTTCTGTGGGCCATTTGGTGGATATCGTTATTATGGGACATTCTTCAAATTTCTGGTCAAATTGTTAATGCTGGTGCTCTATGTAATGTCTAGTTCGGTGAAAATATCGATCGAAGCTCTGTCAGTTATGCCACTGGTAGTTCGGTAGCTCAATTACTGTGGTTGTTCGTGACATATAAGCACTTTAAGCCCCTATTTAAATAGCTAGTACACCTGGATTTGTTTCATTATGAGGTTATAAAGAGAGGAAAAGAATTTTCCACGTTGGTTGACTCCGAATGAGAATAAATTAAAGCAGGAGAAGAGCCAGAAACTTCTAAAAATTTCATCTTTATTTTGATGCGTCTTACTGCGTTGGTATTTTAGCTATGTATTTAGGTAATATCTAGAAGAATTTGTGTTGGGGTATTGCACTGGGTATGATGGAAATGCAATATCTCGCTTTTGGTCAAATAATACGTTCTAAATTTGCTGTCTTTTTCCTTGGTTGCTTTTATCTGGCAGGGCTATGCCGGTGGTGATGAGGTGAGAATGCTTCAAAGGCATTTCACTGGAACTTCTGCTAAGATAGGGGTTGGAGCAAATAGGGCCAAAGCTGCATCCTTTTATCTTAAAATGTACGGATATGTGGATCTTCGTGCATCCAGTAACTCTAGCAGACTTGTGTCTGACGTGAAAGTTGGAGATGATTCTGATCACACAAAAATTGGTGTTGCAATTCTTGATGATGGTATGCAGGTAGTTAGTTTACTCTATACATGATTATATGAAAGTTGTAGTTTTATATGAAATTTTCTGATCATGTCACGTGAACGCTGTTTGATTATATTGCTAATCATTGAAATGGTGATTATTTCGTTCACCTAATTAATAACCATGTGTTACATGTAGGTCTTCAGTCGATACTTTAACTTTCTCTCTTGAGCGGTAGTATTTTTGATAAACTGATATGGAAGTAATTGTCTTGTTTGGCATACGTGGTGGGCAGCATTTCAGTTTGTCGCGTGATGTGGAGATAGTGATGGTGAATGGATTGATCCCATGGGGAAATCAGCAGCTAATTCCAGTTGGCCCTTTGAGAGAGCCATTGACTTCTCTGCAAAGAGCTGATGCTATTGTGGTCCATCACGCAGATCTTGTATGGCTGCCTCTTGCTTTGCTTTCTTTCAACATGCTCTTTTTTTATTAATGGAGAGATCTTAATTTTATCTGAAGACTTGGTCAACCTTGATCTAATATGAAGCTGCTCTGTCTCTCAGGTATCAGCAAAAGTTATCAGACAAATTGAAATGAGAATAAAAAGATTTAAAGAATCAGTTCCTGTTTACTTTACAAGAATGACCCCTTCACACTTCTTTATAGCGGATAATATCCACTATAAGATGCCACTATCAGCAGCTGAGAACAAGGTTGTCTTGTGCATCTCTGCTATAGGGTCTCCTGATGCTTTTGTTGAATGTGTCAAGAAGGTACTACTGTTCCCTTTTTTTGAGCAATTAATCTTCTCTTATTTTCGTTCTTCCAGCATTTTGATCTTCAAATCTATGTGCAATCAAGAGATGTCTGTTGCTGGCTCCATTATTTTTCTCTTGGTTCCTCTTTTTAGTTTGTATCTCTCTCAAATTTCCACTTTCATTAAATGTCCTTATATCTTTTGGTATATCTCTCCTGCAGCTTGGACCATTATACATCGACGGAATAAATTTCAGTGACCACTACTTCTTTCAGCCTTCAGTATGTTTATTTTACTTTCCTAACAAAGTGTAGCTCTGTTCATGTTATTTTCTGTTGTATTTATTGTTCTATTCTGCTTGCTTGGCATGATACTTCTTCACTGTGCTACTGCCACTTATAGAATCGTCATGTCCAACTGGCCTGTCCAATCTTGTTTACTTATTGCTACCATATCCTAACGCTTTATTTATGAAATCGTTGTTTTATTTTGCATGGTCCGGCTCGTCTTTACTATACTTCTACTCAGTACAATCCTCCATGTCCAACTGATCTGTTTATTCTAGTGAAATTATTGCTACTTTTTCGTAATATCTACATTTAGGATTTACATTATTATTCTGCTTGGCCTGTTATTTATTTTTGTATCCTGCTTAGTCTGATGTTTCTTCAGCTCACCTGTTCATTTTTCTGCACTTGTTGCTAGGACATCTCTAATATCAAAGTGACGATAGAGGAACTTCACAGGAGGCTTTCCTTGAAGCCAATATTAGCTGTCACAGAAAAGGTATGTGCTACTGAATGATGTATATTGCGCCTACCTAAAGTCTTTCCAGAATGATTTTAGTTATGAAAAAATGGATGCTGTTCCAGCTACGTAAGAACGCAAGTTAGTGATATTCGTGTCTTTTTCTTCTTTTAAAGTTGAATTGGGAATGAGATAACCTGGGCGCTTTTTATTAAAATTGGACTCCTGTTCCAGCTACGTAAGAGCGCAAGTTATTGTTGTCTGGAAGCACACATTCCTGTCTGTTTCTTTTAAAGTTGAATTGGTCAGAAGTTTGCAATTATGTTTGGATTAACTGCATTCTTTTTTTCTTTTCTGATCATCATCTTATAGGATCTTCTGTTGTGGGAGTTGATATTGGTAACATATCCTGGTAAACTGATGCTCCATTATTTATTGTTTTTATATCAGGATTACGATAGAGACAGGGAAATCTTTCAGCAATTTCACCCATACGATGTACTAGTCCTCTGCTCCCAGCTACAGTTTGTTCCTAGAAATGGATGCTCAGAGCAAAGTTTCAAGGAACTGCTTTTGAGGCTCATGCAAGTAAGACAAATATCAAGCTAGCAGTTGTCTGTAGACGACATTGATAATTCACCAGGTAGTTAATCCTTCCCCCAAATCACTAGTGGAAGTCTTCATTATTTGCTAGTTCAGTCGGGAATTCTTCTGTGCAATGGTTCATATCGACTGGTTGGTCTAAAAGTCTTACAAGTTTGACATATCCTTATATCTTGACTCATGGACCTGACGGCCCTCATAAAAGTGAGATTTCTAATTTAGTTCGACTGGGCATTTTGCAGCCTGGCTGCCTTGCTTGTATGTCACTTGGAGTGCTGTACTGTACCACTCTGTTTTTTTACTTGCTAGGGGCTATACAGGTAAACATATATGAGCTTTTAACTAATAAATTTGTTTTCTTGTCAATGTAGTTAAGCTGAAGTTGTTTGAATATCAGATGAAGCAGCCAGCGGTTCAAGGTGTTCATCTCATGATCTAGAAGTGTTTTGAAGATATGGAAGATTGATGTCTCCTATTTTGGTAGGATGAAGTGCCGGTTAATTGATGAACTGGATATCTAATCATTGATGATAGCAGCTCTATGGAAACAAACGCGTGGTAGGGCTATCCAAAAAGGAGAGCTCTAAAAATTTACATGATTTTCAGAGGATAATTCTTTAGCACAGAGCTTGCATCTCTGCTGCTGTTTTTTATGGGTCTATTCCTTTTAATTTCAACTGAAGTGAAATTGGGTAAGGCTGAATTTCTCATGCTAATTTATGAGGATGTAAAAGCTGGGAAGCTTTGTGAGTATGGGTCATGGTAATGGCGCCATCGGCAATTCTCTCCTGCACCGGTTTTTTGACTCCATCATTCCTGTTTATTGCCACTTCCCGTTCAACCCCATGAAAGACTTAATGAAAACTGCTAAAGCCTTGGATGCAGAACTTCATTAGGATGGCCGGTGATGCTGGGGAATTTCAGGACTGGTTCTGACGTGGTGATGCATACAACTCAGACGAGTGCGACTAGCTTTACTAACCCAATCCATTATCCCGAGCAAGTGGAGGTGAAGACAATTGAGGTGGGACTTGAAGTTGCAGAGTTTAATTTCTGGAGCTCCAATCCATTATTTATCTTTGAATCTGACCAACTTCCCATCATCAAACAGCTTGAATTCTTCCCTCGTTTGCAGCCTCCATGCTCAGTATTCCAGCAAGAGCTAGACAGTTTACGAGTTGTTTGGATAGGGTCATAGTAAGTAAAGCTATTTCAGAATAGATGATGAAGTTACCTTGTTTTTATTGATGTCTTTCATGTATTTTATTAGGATAATTTGCCGGATCTTACTATCAATTTAATTTGTGGACCTTGAGATCTTCAGTCAGATGCTCTCTCCCAACCCAACTGAGCTATATCCTTTGCATGGTTAAAATTCAAATTCTGGTACCCGTATTTGTCCGATGGAGGGTTGATGCCAAGAGGCGCGCGCCCTGTGGAAAACCAGTTAAGTTGAACCCGAAAGCATGCCTTGGTGATTGGGAGTAATGACGTTGTCTGTTAGATAACAACAAGATCTATCGCGAAATCTTATTAACTTAAAATAATCAGGTTTATGAATCTAATTAGGCGTTAGCTTTAAACAGGCATTCAGACTAATGGTCTTTAGGATATACCATGAAGATATGGAAGGTCATCTTCGTGGTCTGGTTTTTTTGAACTTTGCTATAATTCTCCTTTACACAAACAAGGAGCTCTGTGTCAAATAAGATAATAAGACTATCCGAAAGGAGAGCTCCTCATTGGTAAAAACTGGATTGAAAAGGTGGGATTCTAGTACAAAAATGGCCTGTAAAGAGGGTGTTTTTTGAAAGGTAAATTCTTGCCTATAAGTGAATGTAGCCAAGTTAGCTACATCTGAGGGGTATTTTAGTAAAATTAAATTTAAAAATGGAATAAAGTTGGTGGGCAAATGCACGCGCCACTTACATTCACCGTTTTTTTCATTAGTGAGCATTGCAGAAATCGTTTTTTTTTTGCATTCCTTTCTTTTTGTTTAAATGATTTTTATTCTTTTTTTCTTTATTACAACATTTTTAATTATTGTAACTTTTAATATATAAGTCCAAAATGAAAACAAATTATATTATTGTTCATCTAAATCTGAGCTCTTCAAAACAAGACCAGTCATGAATATATTTGACAACTTTTTAAAAAATTATTTTTACATGTATACCATGACATTTTAATGTGAGGATGTATATACATATTTTAATGTGAGAATGTACATGTTTTAATGTGACGATGTACATGTTCAAATGTGAGAATGTACATGTTCTTTAATGAACATCTGTACATGTTTGTATGGTCATATGTACATGTTTGTATGACTGTCTATACAAGTGTTCTTCCTTATATGTACAAGTTTTAATCTAAGGATGTACATATTTAATGATTCGTACAGGTTTATATGACTATCTATATTTTTTTAACGCGAGGATGTACATGTCTTTATGTGAGGATGTACATTGTTTAGTGAACATTTGTACAGGTTTGTATGAACATTTGTACAAGTTTTCTTTTACGTTCTATGCCCCATACATGTAAAAGTAATTTTTTTAAAAGTTGTCAAAATATATATATATGACTGGTCTTGTTTTGAAGAGTTTGAATTTAGGTGAACAATGATATAATTTTTATTCATTTTGGACTTATATATTAAAAGTTAAACATTTAAAATTTTATGATAAAGAACAGAAAAGAAGGAATAATTTTTTTAAAAAAAATTAAAAAAAAACAAAAAAAAAGAAGGAGAGCGCCTCTCCGGGTCGCTTTTTTTTTTTAAAAAAAAAAACCGCCGCGCGTGCAGGATGCATGGCTACATCCACCGTAGCCAAGACCTGTTGTTTTTGAAAAGGCCAGACACCTATTTCGGCGTTCCTAATCAGAAACCGCCGAAATAGGTCCTCGTAAATAATTGAAAAAAATAAAAAGGGTCTATTTCAGTGGTTCCTAGTTAAACCGCCGAAATAGGTGTTTTATATTTTCTTTTTTTTATTTGATCACCTATTTTGGTGGTTTCTAGTTAGGAACCGCCGAAATTGGTCTAACTTATTTTTTTAAAAGAATCGAGGACCTATTTCGGCGGTTTCTAGATAGCAACCGCCGAAATAGGTGATTTAAAACCAGCCCTAACCAGTTTATCGCGCTCATTCATCGTATTTCACCCTTACTCTCTCTTCTCCTCTGTTGCGAACGGCGAACCAGGGCGCCACCACCACTGTTGCCACCTGCATCTCGTTCCGCCGTCACCGCCGCCGTCGTGTCCTCTGCGTCACCCACCAAAGCCGCCGTCTTCCACTGCGCCAGTTCGAGCTTCTCCGACAGCAGCAGTAGTACAAAGGCTATGAGAATGTGAGTTCGAAAATAGGTTAAATTTATGTATTTATTATGATGATTGTTGAAATTGTGATTGTAATGTAAATGCGGATGATTAATTGTGGTGTGTGTAAAATTTGTGTATGTGTGCAGTTTAACTTAGTGAAATTACATGTGCACACTAGGTGCTCGATAAAATGCTTGAATGAAAGTTTTGGTTCTTTTTGATCATTTTGTGTTTTTGTGTCTTTGTAGAGAGTAAACAATAAGCTGCTGCTCTGGATTGAAGTCGTACGGGGCTGAAAACACTCTACTTGTGAACCGGTAATATATTCAACTTACGTCTTTATTTTTTTAGCCAATTATGGCCCAGTTCGTGAGCACAAAAAATGCAACCCATAATACCTTTTTCAAATGACTGAAGCCCTTATTTGCTTTAGTTTGTTTTCTAGGTCAACTTGTACTCCACGTACTTCAACCCATGCCAACATTATTGAATTGAATTGTGATTGATAGTTACCAAACTTCCGTAAATTGCTATCATTTATTTTATGTTACACATTATTTATTGTTTATATAAATATGAATATATGTTATATATGTAATTATGTTATATAAATATTACTCCCTCCGTCCCACCTTGACCGTCCTATTTACTATTTGGACATGTCGTTTGACTTCAATTTTTAACATATAAGATAATTAATTTTGAAAATTTAAGTTTTGCATATGATTCTTTACATGATAAACTATATAATACAAAATTTAGTTTTATAAAATTATTTTACCTTATACGTTTAATATTGAGGTGGAAAAACGTGCCAAAAAGCAAACAGGACACTTATGACGGGATGGAGGTAGTAGTAAATACTATTTTACTTAAATAATTAGTAATAATATGTATTATAGAAATTTTATGTTACACATTACTTATTATTTATATGAATACATATGTGATGTATGTAATTATGACATATAAGCATTAGTAAATATTATTTTAATTAAATAATCAGTAATATGTATTATAGAAAAATTATGTAACACATTATTTATTATTTATGTTAATATCAACATATATGTAATTATGGTAAATAAATATTATTTGTTAGCCAATATTTGTAAATTGTACTATAGTATTTCTAACATATTTGTAAATTGTACTATAGTATATATATAATATATAATTATATATATATTATCATTAATATACATTATTTGTATATGTATAACAATATCTACATTTTTTCTTTATCGGGTCTCACTACATTTAAGTCCGTGAATCACCTCTCTTGTTTCCAGCCTTCTTTCATCACCGTTGCACTTTCCTCTTCTATGTACAAGTAAGTAACTAAACCTTATTTTTTGTTTAATAAATGCAATTATGTATTTAAATATAAGTGCTAGTATATAATTTAGCTTCATTCCATATTTGTTGCTGCTTTTCTTTTCTAATTTATTTTTTGTTGCTCCCTTGCAGAGACATATCAGAAGTGGTATTGCTGCATCTCTCGCACAGAAGCCTACCTCTCAGGCACCAGTCTCCCCTCCCTATAAATCCTTTAAAAACAAGTACGTATTTTAACTTTGGATTCTGTTTTAATCTCTAAACCGGTTTGAACTTATATAGTGGAGAATTGAAAATATGGTTTGATTATTGTTGCCAATTAGCTAGTGAGAACGTGGTTCGAAAATGTTGGTTTGATGATCTGAATTTACAATTGTTTTTCAATTAGCTAGTAAAGAATTAATTTATTTTAAATGTGGTTTGATGACATGAATTTGGATTTAGTTGGGTTGCTGCCATTGTTGGAATGTTTGTGGTTGTGATGACTTTGGTGTGTGCTGAATAATAAGCATGGGGTTGTGTACAATTATGCAAAGGTCATGCCGAATTTTTTGTAGAAAAGTATTCGTAATATTGTTTTTAACACCGGTTTCTGTTTTAGAAGTGCAACGATTTGTTTAATTTAAAATGCTAGTTTATTTTGTGTTTGCAACCTTAGAGTTAGGCTAGACTACTTGACAATCATCCCAGTCTTGCTCCATTAAGAAATAAACATGTGCAACTTAATATAGACCATATTATATAAACAATTTAGTTTTACATAGGCTATAACTCACACATGTGATCTGTTGCACATATAGTATGGAGCGTGACTGGATGTATGGTGATAGAGGGGAACATTTTGACAAGATGCTGAAAGAGTTTTGCAAAGCTGCAGTGCAACACAAGGACAAAACAAAGGCGGAGAAAAATCCATGTCCTTGTATTGATTGTGGTGTGGTTAGACAATATTCAAGCATCAACGTTGTACAATTCCATATGAAGACCCGTGGTTTCATGCCACATTATAGAAGATGGACTTTTCATGGAGAACTTGTTCAAGATTATGCTTCAGCTTCCTACAGTCACGATCGTGTCACTCAAGAACCGAGCAGACCTTCGATACAACTAACGAGTCGGATCGATTCCCGAGTAATTCAAGAGTCAATGTTGACAGTGAGACGACTTACCACGACAAGTGAATGGATGATATGCTTCATAATGTCGAGGACAATTTCGTCGACAGACCAGATGAGTATCAAAGATTATTGGATGCTTCCAAGACAGGCTTGTACCCTACGTGCATTAAGTACACAAAATTGACGGCTGTTATGAATTTGTTCAACTTCAAGGGGATATATGGATGGAGTGACAAGAGTTTCACGACATTTCTCGAGTTGGTTCATGATATGTTTCCAGATGGGAACGGTCTCCCTACCACCACTTATGAGGCGAAGAAATGGATGTGTCCAATGGGGATTGAATATAAGAAGATACATGCATGTCCCAACAATTGTGTGTTGTGTAGGGGTGATTACGAACACCTAGACAATTGTCCGAAATGCTCTTTGTCTCGATACAAGCTCAAGGATGGTGACTCCTCATCCCCTCAGAAAAAAAGTCCCTCGGCTAAACTTTTGTGGTATTTACCGATCATACCTCAGTTCTAAAGGTTGTTTGCCAATCCGAGAGATGCAAAGAACTTACGGTGGCACGCAGAGGGCAGAAAAAGTGATGAAAAACTAAGACATCCAGTAGATGGGCCTAAGTGGAGAAACATCAACAGACGGTACAAAGAGCATTTTGGACATGAAGATAGGAATCTGAGACTTGGGTTATGTACTGATGGAATGAACCCGTACAGCACGTTGAGTAGTCAACACAGTACATGGCCTGTTCTACTAGTGATCTACAATTTGCCCTCGTGGTTGTGTATGAAATGAAAGTACATCATGTTATCTCTCCTGATATCTGGTCCCAAGCAGCCAGGTAATAACATTGATGTGTATCTTGCCCCTCTGATAGATGATCTGAAGCTATTATGGAATGAGGGGACCGTGGTATATGATGCTTATGCAAGAGAGAATTTCACGCTCAAGGCTTTGTTGTTCTGTACATCAATGACTTCCCTGCGTATGGGAACTTGTCCGGTTACACGCTTAAAGGAACATTTGCATGTCCCATATGCGATGAAGATACTTGTTCGGACGTTTTAAAACATTGTGGAAAGAATGTTTATATGTGTCATCGACGTCTTCTCCCCGAAGATCACCCTTATCGAGTAACAAAGAGAAAGTTGTTCAATGGTCAAGCCGAAACTCGTGTGGCCCGTCTAACTTTGAGCTCTGAGGAAGTGTACAAAAAAGGTTAAGGACATTGCAAAGTATTTGGAAAAACATCAAAATTTGGCGAAGAACATTTGGAAAAAGTGTTCTATCGTTTGGGATCTACCTTATTGGTGTCATCTTCCTGTGAGACATTGCTTAGACATCATGCACATTGTGAAGAACGTTGGTGAGGCAGTGAGTGGGACTTTGCTCAATATACCCAGCAAAACAAAAGACGGATTGAAAGTCAGAAAAGACATGCAAACCATGGTATACAAAAGGTGTTACACCCACAAGAGAATGAAAAACAAATATACCTACCTCCTGCATGCTACACACTCTCAAAGGCTGAAAAGATTAGTTTCTGCAAATGTATGCACTCGGTAAAAGTACCATCTGGGTACTCTTCAAACTGGAAGAACATTGTATCGATGAAGGATTTGAAACTTTTAGGCATGAAATCTCACGATTATCATGTACTGATGTTACATATTCTTCCAGTCGCAATCCGAGGGATATTGCCATCTGATGTCAGAATTGCTTTAACTTGGTTATGTTTCTTTTTCAACGCTGTTTGCTCCAAGGCAATTGACGTAACCTCTTTAATGATCTACAACGTGAAATTGTTGTCACATTATGTCAACTTGAGATGTATTTTCCACCATCTTTCTTTGACATAATGTTGCATCTAATTGTGCACATCGTTCGAGAGATACAAATCTGTGGTCCGGTATACTTACGGTACATGTACCCTTTTGAACGGTACATGGGTATTCTGAAAAGTAGAATGAAGAATAGGTATCGACCAGAGGGGAGCATTATTGAAGCAACAGTGACTGAGGAAGTCACATAATTTATGACCGATTATTTGAGTGAGGCAGAGTCAATTGGTATCCCAAAACCACGACACTATGGCAGGTTTAAGGGTAAAGGTGTCATTGGTAGAAAGATCGTGCAAGTTTCGCGTCATCTTATTCATCAAGCACATTTGTTTCTCTTACAACACCTTGAGGTTGTTGAACCTTATTTTGAAACCCATATGGTTGAGTTAAGACATCAAAATCCTTTGAAAGACCACATTTGGCTGACAAAGGAACAAAAACGAGTTTTTATCCAATGGTTCAAAGATCATGTGTTGACATTAGCATCATCAGATCCAGAAGCTATAAGTGAAGAGATCATATGTTTGTCAATCGGGCCTGAAACTAATATTACATCATTTGAGGGGTATGATATTAGTGGGTATACATACACTGCACGCCAAGATGCCAAATCGATAAACCAGAATAGTGGGGTAAAAATTAAAGCTGCTACCACTGGGTACCACAGTGGTAACCTATCTCAACCAGTTAGGAACTCTAGTTGGTATTATGGTGTCATCGAGGACATCTAGGAATTAGAATACCACATTGACTCCTTTATGTTGTTCCGATGCAAGTGGGAGGACAACCGACGCGGGTACCAAAATGATGGAGGGCTTGCCTTGGTTGATCTTTCATGTGTCGGTTATATGGATGATCAATCTGTTTTGGAAAGGATTGTGAACAAGTGTGGTATGTTGAGGATCCGAAAGACTGCAGATGGTCTGTTGTTCTTCCAGGAAGAAGGCCGGTTGTAATCGAAAATGAAAATGAGGATAACGATGACAATGAAACGGTAGAGGAAACATCCTTGTTTCCTACTGGATTACCGGATTCGATTGATGTTACCGAAAACGATTTGCTCTACGCACGATCAAATCTTGATGAGGGTGTTTGGGTTGAAAATATGAAATGATTTATGTTTTCGTGTCAGGTAATGTTGTTAGTAGAATATAGACTGTAATGTCATCTTAACTGTTATTGTTATGCTTCATAGTATTTATGTTAATTTATATAATGACTTTATCTGATGAGAATGCTTTATTATTTTTTTTGCAGTGGATGATCACCCTATGGATGACCCCGTTGGACAGTTTCTCTTGATTGAAGAAGCTGAGCCAAAGCAGAAGAGACCAAGTAAGCGGGTCACAAGAGGAGGAAAGAAAAAGAACGACCAGTTAGCTGCACGCGAGACTGAGGCTGGCCCTTCACAGCAAACCGAAGAGCCGTCATTTGTCCCACCAAAGGCCAAGAAGCAAAAGAAGAGAGGTCCCACGCGTGGGCTGTAGGCTAACAAGGGCCCTCCTACAAACCGGTGCTATTCAATGAGTACAATCAACCTCATGGCAATTGGAAGAATGACTTCACCGCTTACGGTAGCCATTTGGTGAAGTCATATTGTAACATAAACCACAATTGGAAGCAAGTGCCTCAAGCGTTGAAGGATACCATGTTTGAGCGTCTTCAGGTAAATCTCTACATTATTAGTATGATCTTTTGTAAAATAATAGAATATTTATGTTTACTTTACTAACTGAATAATCATGTATGTAGGTTCGTTTCTCCGTGGATCCCGCACTTAAAAAGGATGTGCTATCATCGATGTCGAAACAGTTCTGGGACCACAAGAATAAGTTGGCTGACAAGTACATCTACAAGATGCATGATCCAGAAGATCCAAATGCTTTAGATCATGATCTCGGCGGTGAGAGGCCACCATGAGAGGTTTACAAGGGCATCACCGAAGAGCAATGGGTACAATTTGTTGAGTCGCGTCACACACTACAAGAAAAAGGCTAGTTTGCTACCGACGCAATTGGTAGCGATAATAATGAAATTGGTAGCCAAATAGAACGGGCTACCGCTTTTGTTCATTTGCTACCGGAGTTTGGCGGTGGGTAAACTCTTGGTGGCGAAATTGATTTTCGCTACCGTTTTCTGGTTGGTAGCAATTTTGCTGCCACACTGCCACTGCTCTTTCTTATGGTAGCAATTTTGTCACTGATCTTTCTTATAGTAGCAATTTTGTCACTGGTCTTTATTCTAGTAGTAATTTTACTACTGATTATGTGTGGTAGCTTTACTTTGTTTGCTACCAATAAATTCAGTAGCATAAATTCTTTTTAGATACCAACTTTAGTGGTTGCATTAAAAAATTTGCAACCAATAGTGTGGCAGTATTATATTCACACATGTGTTGGTTCTCTACTAAGCCATGTGCGTGCGGCCTGACGATTCTTGGGGCACACATCAAGGATCAAACCCGACCCGTGACGTATTGAATATATCATCTCTGACCACCTTGATCGAAGGTAAACAAACCATGAACCAATGGTATAATTAATTCAGACTAGTGCGCTTAAAATGTGCACACATCAGAAATCGATCCTGCGACGTGTGGGCAGGATAACTATTACCTTAACCATTGAGCCATGATAGTTATTCACAACATATATACATACTACATGTATATATTGAATGTTTGATACTCTAAATATAAATCAAAATTTTGATCGAGATATGACCAAACCTTGGATATGTAAAAATTAATAAAATAGATGTTGATATTTTAATTTACATAATATTACAATATTAATTTTGTACAGTAAAAATAATAAATAAAAAGTGTATGTTGGCTTAAATTGTATAAAACTAAAAACTAAACATATATATAAATTTACAAAATATTTAAACATTTATAAATTATATTTATAGTTTGTATTTGTTTTGCAATTTTAACCACCACGTCAACTAATTTAAATGTTATTATTTATTGTATTTTTATATTTTACTCATTTATGTGATTTTTGTAAACTAAAAGAATTATATAGTAAATGTATAAAAACTGCACAAATTTCAAAATTTATATACAAATATATCATTTACTAATTTAAATTATTTTGACAACTAATTTATATTAATTTTGTAAAGTTTAACCAACATATGTACTAGTTTAAATTATTATTACATGTATTCTATTTTATAATTTATTAATACGTGCGATACTTTGAAAATTAAAAATATTATAAGTATCAAAAATATATTATGTTACATATATCTTATATGATAAATAAATTCTTGTAGTGTCATATAGTTTTAATTAATTTTCATGAATTAGAAATTTTTTGTTTACTTAAAATTCTATTTAAATTTCGGTAGTTAAAAGGTAAGAAGTAAAATATACTAAAGTACTATATTGAAAAAACTATAAAAAATAAAATATTTATATAAGAGATAATATATCCACTATGGTAGCAGCAATATAGGTTAGTATTATGAATTATGTAGTATTCACACGTTTAAGTTATAAGACAATAATAATTTTATTAATTCTAACGAATATTAGCTATCATTTCTTATATTCTAGCACAATATCAACTGAAATTTCATCGGCATTATTAGTCGGTAGCAATTTTGAAACTTAAGATAGTAGCAATTTAGCTACTTGTTAAAAATATTTGCTATCATAGCCAAAATAGTAGCACTATAGCAACCATAATCAAGTTTTAGTAGCAATTTCATAATTTCTCTTATCTACATGGTCGTAGCAACTTTTAAGATAGTAGCTAGTTAGCTATTGATTAGAATCTTTTTGCTACCGTTGCTCAAATAGTAGCATAATAGCTACCATGATTGAATTAGCATTAACCAAGTAGTAGCAATTCATTAATTTAGCTACCGATATTGGTAGCAAAATTACTTTTACTAAAACTATCGGAATGAAAGATAAAATAGCTACTATTGATGGTAGCAATCTTGTAAGGCGGTAGACATTTAGCTACTGGCTAAAAGTTTAGCTACCATTGTTGTTGTGGTAGCACAAAAGCAACCACTTTGTTAATAACATCAAAAATCAGTAGCAATTTTCCAATTTAGATACCAATATATGCATAGTAGCAATTTATCGGTAGCTAAAACTATGTTTTTTTCTTGTAGTAACACCGAGTGGTCCAGGTGCACTTTATTGTCATACATACATATATTACTCTTAATTTCTTATGTCTTTATGTGTTTAATTTCACAAAACATGATCATATTAATTTTGCAGGCTCTTCGTGAGAAACAACAAGCAAATGCAAAGAAGAATTTGTACCCTCACCACTTAGGTGGAAAAAGTAGTGCTCAAAGGGTACCAGAATGGGAGCAAAAGGGATATCTGCCCACAGATGGCTCATTAGATATCAGTGGCAGAAGAATGAAAGTCTAGGAGTTAAGCCACATTCCGAAGAACTCTACTCCCAAAAATCCTCAATACGACGAAGCCACGAGAGCAGTTATTGCTCAAATGGTAAGTTATATCATTTCTTTTTTAATCGAACTGTTCATTTCATTTGTATATGAACTTATGATAAACTAATAACTGTATTTGTGTGTTGTATTAGGGTGAATTAAGCTCTCAGCTCACCCAGGGCACCTGGACCTCACAGAGAATGATGATCCTCTTACACGCGCTCTTGGTAAGAAGGATCATCCAGGTCGTGCCATTGGGTTTGGTAGGCACGTTGGTATCCGCTAGGCATTTGGCGTACCCGAGTCCAGAAGTGCACGGGGAAGGACGATCAGTTACGAGCACCTGAGAGTGATGGCTGAGATGGAGCAGAGAATTAATTAGAGCGTCGACGAGATGATCGCTCAGGCTATGTCAAGGTTCAGTCACAGATGCATAGCAGCCAAGAGGTTTCTTGACCACCAGTTGAGTGCACCGGTAGTGGGAAGTAGTGTCCACTCGGCTGAGCCGTTTTCCCATGCATCTATAAAGGTTAGACCAACATTTCAATTGAGTACATGATGATTAAGATTTTTCACTTAATCACTAATATCATCATAGAACAAGGAATTCACAATTTTTATCTAAACAAGTTCCACATAACATTCAGGCCCCCACTGAGTGCACGTTGTTTTTACAAATTGGAGAAGAAGAGGTCATGGTGGCATGGTGAAAACTTTTCCCTTCAATTGCAAGTGATATTGTGCACGGTGAACCACTGCGATAGTACCATGCACGAGTGCTTCTGGACGACTTGTTGCAGAGCATGGTGACGTCCGTTTACCGGTGCCGATCCCATAAAGACCTACCATGCATTCCACACAAACTGCGACAGTGCAGTGGCCAGTACGATTGGTCAAACTCCTGTGGCAGGTATTTACTCTTAACCGTTGCTATAAAACTATTGATGTATCACCTTGCATCCATATACTTAATTAGTTAATATCATATGATATGAGCCAACCAAAGACTGATAAGGGAAAAGAAAAAAGAATTGCTGCACCTGTTCAATCAAAGGCATCCACAGATTTTGTGCTTAGACCTGATTTGGTAGAGAAAAGAATATTGGCTGGCTTGTCGACTAATATGAAGATTCTGCGCTCATCGTTGTTGTTGCTACCACCTCACTGTGATTCCCTCACTGTGGAAGATCACGAGAGGATATTTCACTATCAAGTTCAAGCAGGAGATACACATCGATTTGAGATATATATGTCCGACTTCAAGAAGTGTTTCACGAGGGATTGGTTGAATGTATCCATTATCAAGTCAGCCGTCATGTGAGTGACTTCTACCTTATATATTTTGAATACATTGATTGGTGATGAATTAGATTTTGAATAAAAAGTGAATAACTAATGATATCGTCTTCATGGTGCAGGCATGTGCATAATAAGACGATCAATGTATACGAAGATCACAGATTCAGATTCCGTGTCCTGCTATGTGCTGTGAAACCCAGATGACAAGTGACATGGAAGGCCTTATGCAATATATGACGAATGGCATCTTTGAATGTGTTGACAAGTCATTTATTATGATACCATATCATCAAGGGTATGATATTTGACTATTTCTCTTAGTATTATCTAAATCATATAGTTTGTGTTAGTTGTTTAATGATTTCAACACATTGTGTAATTTGTGAACAATCGACATTGGTCATTGGTTGTGCTGGTGATGAACCACCCCACGAGTCTTGCAATTTGACTCACTTGGTAGGGGTGTCACGAGACCGAAGATCGCCAACGCAATAGTGAGGTAAGTTTGTTATCTTAAACAACAATTGTTATTACTTAACATTAACTGTTTCAAAACTTCCTACTGATGCTTAAAACTATATTGCTGATGTATAGTTCCATGAGAGCTGCATTCATGACAATGAATAAACCATTGAAGAATAACATCCCTTGGAACATTGTCAAGGTACTCTTAATTGCTAAATTCGTGTGATAATGTTTAAACTAGTTTATAACTGTCAATATGTGTGTTTGTATAGTGTTCGGTGCAGCCTGGGGGTCAGAATGTGGAAATCTCATGACATAGTAGGAGCGTCGACCCTTTTACCAGATCACTCGTTAGACAAGGTAGCATTCTTTAAAGTTTTAGTTATGCTCTTTACATGTTGTTAGACTTGTACGTTTTAGATTAATGTTCAATTTTTTTCAAGGCTTACGAAGAATTGCTCCAAGGTGGTCAATATGAAGATGCTCAAATTGTTGAGATTCTTGAAGAATGGTTGGAGTTCGTCTGCACAAGTCTAATGAATTGTTGATGATCATGAAGATGATTTGTGAACTTTTTCGAGTATGTAATTGTAATTCTGTACACTTGTGGATGGAGTAATGGTAGATTTGAATTGTGATGTGGTTTTTTCTTCGTAACGAAAAGTGTGTAATTAAGTGTAATTGCATTGGTTTGTTTACTCTCTCAATTGTGGCGCGTCGTTGATATTAATTGGGAGCTTTTAAAACTTTATAAATGTGTGATGGAGCTCCCTGTGTGGATAAAGCTTTATTACAGGTCTCATTGAATCATTTAGTGTGTTGCGGTGAAATATATGATGGGATGGAAAAAGGGGGGGGGGGGGGGGGCTATTTCGGCGGTTCTTATCTTAGAACCGCCGAAATAGATACAAAAATAGGGCCTAACTCGGCGGTTTCTTGGGTCGGTCTCTGGGTCGATCGGTTGCAGAATACATTCTGATATTGACCGACCTAGAGACCGACCCTGGGACCGACTATTAGTCTATCTCGGCGGTTGTGAGCTAAGAACCGTCGAGATAGATGTCGTCAGATTTTGATTTGGGCACCCACCTATTTCGGCGGTTTTGTTTGACAACCGCCGAGATAGGTGCACCTATTTCGACGGTGCTCATTACAACCGCCGAAATAGGGCCGTTGGAACCGCCAAAATAGGTCATTTTTCTACTAGTGCCAGTTAGAGCAGAAAAAAGGTATATATATATATATATATATATATATATATAGAGAGAGAGAGAGAGAGAGAGAGAGAGAGAGAGAGAGAGAGATAGATAGATAATATCGATCCATTGCATTGACATTGCTACTCTACTATTCCATTTTTTGAGTAGAGAGTTGCCTTCTTGTGTAAGAGAAGTACGTGTGCAAAGTTATCCTTTTTGTAGTGCTTGATTCGGTTACACATGCATACCATATTCCCCCAAACCCTTGTTATATCAACTTAATTCCTAAGGATGGGCATCATGCATGTGCCAGTGCCACTATGAAATGCTTCCCCTTTTCCACGTGATAGGTCATCTCTTTATAATTATAACTTACTTTTAAGGGAATCAGAAGACATTTAATTAGGGTTTTCTATTCCGCCCACCTCCTACGTTGAGTACTGATTACTTTCTATTCTATCTACTTTGCTAATTATTTCATCTCAGCTAAAACTTGCATGCTAATATGTTAATTTATTTATCCTTCCCGAGTGATTATCGAAGATGACCATGTACTGCGTCACTTGTGGAGCCGGCGAATATGGAATTAGAATGATGAGATGAGTGCGTCGACCTCTGGTATATATGTGAATGGTTTATTTGGATGTACAAGGCGCCATAAAAAAGTCCTCCCTCCTCTTGTTCTAATTAAGACTAATGGTAGTCGTAACATCGATCATTTGGAGTGAGATGTTTCTGTCCCCAAGTAACGTACAGTTTTTAATGTGAATGGTTCTGGTGCTGGTCTACGTTTGCTGTGAGAGCAACATCTCATGAGAGAGTTCCAACTGCGAGAATCAATTGGATCTGTATGATGCCAGTAAAGAAGAATAATGGAACCGGTCCAAAAAAAAAGGACCAGCGTTTGGGTTTTGCAGGCGTAGTTACGGAAAATGTAAAAGTGAAAAATGAATGGTAACTTGCCATGTCAAAATAGTATAAGTTAGAGATTGACATGTGGCTTTTAACTGTTGAAAAAGAAGATTAATCTATAAAAAACACTCACACAGCCTTATATGACGATGATTAGATACAAAAGAATATGTAATAGAGTATAGTAGTAAAAAATAACGACCTAATTCTTAGCTACATATGAATGTAGCTATCTTTGCTACATCCAAGGAGATTTTAATCAAATTAAAATAAAAAATATCTTTATAGTAGGGTAATTTTATAATTAATGAAATATAGTGGGACAAAATTAAAAATAGAAGAAACAAACAAAGTGACCACGGAGCATCGATTTTTTTTCTTTTTTTCCTTTTTATTTATCTTTATTCCACAACAATAATTTAAAATATTGCAACTTTTAATATATAAGTCCAAAATGAAAAAAATTATATCATTGTTCATCTAAATTCAAGCTCTCCAAAACAAGACCAGTCATGGATATGTTTGACAACTTTTAAAAAAAATTTATTTTTACATGTATACCATGATATTTTAATGTGAGGATGTATGTACATATTTTAATGTGAGAATGTACATGTTTTAATGTGACAATATACATGTTCAAATGTTCAAATGTACATGTTCTTTCATTGTATGGTCATATGTACATGTTTGTAAAAACCGTCTGTACAAGTGTTCTTCCTTAAATGTACAGGTTTTAATCTAAGGATGTACATATTTAATGATTCGTACAAGTTTATATGACTATCTATATGTTTTTAATGCGAGGATGTACATGTCTTTAATTGAGGATGTACATGTTTTAGTGAACATTTGTACAGGTTTTATGACCATCTGTACAAGTTTTCTTTTACGTTCTATACTCCATAGATATAAAAATAATTTTTCAAAAAAGTTGTCAAAATGTATTCATGATTGGTCTTGTTTTGAAGAACTTGAATTTAGATGAACAATGATATAATTTTTTTTTATTTTGGACTTATATATTAAATGACATAACAATTTAAATTTTTATGATAATGAAAAGAAAAAGGATAAAATTTAAAAAAATATAAAAAAAAGAGTAGGAGACGCACAGAAAAAAAAAAATTGGGTGTGGAGGATACAGCCAAATATGACTACCTTAACCTGTAGCCAAGACACACTGAAATAACTATGAGCCCTGGTCATCAGATTGTTCCGTACCCATCACTAGGGATGAAATCTAAAATACATGAATTTTTGTGGATTAAATAAGGAGATAACAAATACCTAATGGAATTAGTTTCAAACTTAGTGTTTAAAAAGTTATATGGAGATTAAGACAAGAAGAGACCGTTTCATATATATACTACTATCTTAGTATGTGAGCATTGTTTATAAACTATTCTACTTAAGATAGCATGACTTGGATGAGATAATGCGCATTTATTACATATTGCTTGGGCATATACGGTTTTATCTAAAAATGCACCACCACTAAAAGAGTGCGTTGGCAGCTCCCATTGTGCATCAGGGATCGATGCATGGAATATTGTTTAGATACGTTTTGTGTTATATATAGATAAACCTTTTATTATCATTGAGAAAGTATAAGTATAGATCCATTAGCTTGCCTAACCCAATTGAATTTCTCATTTTAATGGTTCGGATAAGCGAAATTCTAATTGGTTATAGTATAAATGGAATTAGATTCTTTATTCGACAACATAAGGAAAAAAAAAGTTCTTAATTAACTCTTTTTTATTAAGTTGGGGAATAAGATTTTAAGGAAGGAATATAATATATTGGACGGAACGCGGTGGTAATAATATTTATTTCAAGATAATATTTGTGGCTCTGAGTTCTGATAAACGCTAAAATCAAGATTTTTTGATGATCAGCATCACATCAGCACCAATATATGAATTGTGGAAAAATTATGTATACAAGTCAAACCCAATTTCCATTTTTTAATAAAAAATAGTTCATTAGCTACTTTTTATTTCTTTTATAATATGTCGATTAATAATTAGCCTGATTCACCACTACCACAAAAATAGAAGTCCAAGTTGTCATGCTTTCACACACTAGCTAGCTCTCACAGGCCACAGCTTACTTACAGTTGTCTCTTCACTTGGGTTTCTCTGATTCAATTCTATCCCAGTCTTTACTCCAGCATCTTCACTGCACACCAGGCAGGCAGGGCAGCAGAGTCGTAGTACTAGCTAGTACTATAAAAAGCCGCATTAAGAGAGTGACAGAGAGTTAGTTCTATCTGAGTGAGGCATTGCATATACCGCATTTCATTCTTTTCTTCAAACTGTCGATTACAACACAAAAGAAAAAACAATCTGCGATGATGCTTCCTCTGCGCCTTAACTGTATTGATGCTAACTTGAGAGCGGTGGCCATCACCATGCTTATTACAATATTACTGACAGTAGCTGCTGCTGCTGAGACATCTCCGCCATGTTTGTGTTTTTGGTGACTCACTGGCTGATGTGGGTAACAACAATTACCTCAAGTTTTCGATTGCTAAGGCGGATTTTCCTCACAACGGGGTTGATTATCTCCCAAATCATAAACCCACCGGCAGGTTTAGTAATGGCAAAAATGCAGCTGATTTCTTGGGTAATTATTACACAAACTCACTTTTAATTGATTTTGCTCGTACTTCATCATCCACTTATAGCTTAATCATTTATTAGTAATTATCCGGACCACTCTCCTAGCTTTAATTGATTTTTGTTAGCTAGCTAGCTGGGAAAATGAAATGACATTTACAAAACGCGTCGTCGTCGTTGCTCAGCAGCAGTCGATGATTGCAGTTCTTATCCCGTCGTTCGGTAGACCACGGCATATAGATGACTCTCTTACATGATGATTTCGTAAAAAATCCAAACATTTTTATTTTCTTAAATTGTATTTAATTCATTCACGTGTATAATTAATAATGAAATAACGACCACAAAACAACTTCTTTGGCAGACTTCCATAATTCCAAATACAAATATAGTATGCCTAATTTTCACCAGTGAATTAAATTCCCTGTGTTTGTTTTTTTCCTTCCTTCACATGAATTCTTTTTCTTCTCTTTTAACTATTTTCCTCCTTACTGCCGTGAAGGTCCGTGAGTCTTTTCATAACTAGGCATGGTAGATTTTTTTTTTTTTTTTGAAACCTGCTTGCTTTTGTAAAAGGCCAACAAAGAGATTGTGGAGCTGACACCCAAAAAATAGACAGATAGAACAATTAAAAGCTAAGC
The DNA here is from genome assembly GCA_023374045.1 of Limonium bicolor. Classification (NCBI taxonomy): domain Eukaryota; kingdom Viridiplantae; phylum Streptophyta; class Magnoliopsida; order Caryophyllales; family Plumbaginaceae; genus Limonium; species Limonium bicolor. The sequence goes on along the minus strand of CM041776.1, from coordinate 454,281,280 downwards.
CACTCTGATCTGATCACATGGTTTCCATATAGCAGTGCCTTTTATTTTATATCTTTAAGAAAGGTGCATAAAAAGGAAATTAAAAAAATATGATATATATAAAGAGATTTATTAAGTACTAACTTTGATTTTTCTTTTTCAAAAAATTATTGTTTTTTTGCACTTATCAGCTGAAAAGTTGGGACTGCCAACTTCACCGCCTTATCTCGCATTACTTTCGAAGGAAAGGGCAGCAACAGTAGTGACTTCCAAGCAGGTGTTAGCTTTGCTTCTGGTGGTGCTGGCATCTTTAACGGCACTGACGACCTCTACGTATGTGTGTTTAATTATCCATCCCAATTATAATATTCTATGTTTCTTCTTCTTGTTTAATTTACATACATTTGAGAAAAAAAACTGAGTAACTGTATTATAATTTTGAAGAGTTAATTTCCTATATTTTAATGATTACAGCGGCAGTCGATTCCCTTAAGCAAACAAATCGGATACTATTCAGCAGTTAAAGATGCCCTGAAGCACAACTAGGAGAAATTGAATTGGAAAAGCTTCAATCCAATTCAATCCATGCAATGGTGATTGGAAGTAATGATGTTCTTGGTTACTTTGGATCCAACTCTAATTTCAGTAAAAGCTACACTCCAATGGCGTTTATAAGCCTCATGGTTGACACTATAGAAGCACAACTTAAGGTACAAATACAAACTCCGGCCGCTTTAATTTGACACTAAATCATATACTATATAGTATAATCTCTTAATCAACCATCGACATGAGTCTGCTTGTGAATCTTCAGATTGAATTGATCGATGTGCTTCTATGCTTTTGAAACTTCATTCTCCGTTTAATAGTAGTTAATTTCTTGACATGTGTTTTCGGGTCCACAGCATATATACGACCTTGGAGGGCGAAAGATTGCAATGATAGGTGTTGGGCCAGTTGGATGTTGTCCAGCTCAAAGGGTAAACGTCCAAACGGAGACTGCAATGAATCAGCAAATTCCATGGCTTCAGAGTATAACAAAGGTCTTCAGTCTGTTCTACAGAAACTTAAATCACAGCTCCCTGGGTTTCAATACTCTTACATTGATACCTATTCAGTCTTGCTCAGCTTCATTCAAAACCCAGATCAATATGGTACAAAACCAACTCCCTAAAATTGAATTTCAACATTATATATACTTTCTCTGTTTCTTTCTGTGTATTATTCATGACAAACTACAGATCACATTTACTAACAATGCTCTTCATTCTCTTCTTTACAGGATTCAAAGAAGTTAGAGCTGCTTGTTGTGGATTAGGTTACTTGAATGCAAAGATTGCTTGTTTACCCATTTCATCTTTCTGTCACAACAGAACTGATCATGTTTTTTGGGACTTTTACCATCCAACTGAAATGGCTGCTCGAATGGTCATTGATACCGCTTTTGATGGCTCACAACAGTATGCGCATCCTATAAACATAAGGAAACTTGCTACTCTCGTATGAGTTGTACTAGACATACCAACTTTGCAAGTCAGCAGAGAAATTTTTGTTGTCATTGTTTGTTATCTTTTATTTTCCTTTATGGAAGGTCATATATATGTACACTGTACACATTCTATTCTTTAAAAAAAAATCCACGAAACAAAACAAAACAAAACATATTTATGAGATATGTGCTTTTACATTTATATGATGAGATATCGGGGGAAGAAAGATATTTATTTCCAAAAAAAACATGTAACATCCACATTATTTTGAGTTCTCACATTCCTATTTTGGGCACAACAGTGCAATTCAATGCTGATACGTTGATGTACTAACCTCCTTTAATGGACACTACCTTAAACCTACACACTCATGCTCCAATTGATATGACTCAATATTAACATGAAAGAATTATAGAATATAACTTTTATTATTTTATACCTTTAATTAATTTTGATTTATTAAGCCAACCCTTCAAGTTTTTTTATTTTAAAACCACCTTGAGACTAACCTCCTTTATATTGGTGTCATAATTCTTAGATGAAATATATCAGTACTACAATGGAAACTACCTTAAACCTACACACTCATCACTCATGACACATAAATTTCACAACATAATTTAACACAAAAATTAGAGAGCTTACATGACTAAATCTTAACATGAAAGAAATATAGAATGTTTTTTTATAACTAGACTGATTTCTAATCCAAATCTAATACTCCCTCCTTTTCTTAATATATGATTTCTTCTCTTCATCTTATTTTCAAAATATAAGATGTTTTGGCCTTTTTATCCTTTACTTTTCAACTCTACCGCTCATCCTTCTCTCTCACAACTCTCCTTTTCAAATTACTTCAATTTCCATTGAAAAAGTAAGGGTAAAATTGTCCTTTTTTTCTTCTTAATTTTTGGTGCCAAGAGCTAAAAAAATCAAATATTGAGAACAGGAGTGAGTATAAAATTGCATCGTTTAAAAAAGTATTTGAACATGTCGTATTCTGATTGTGCAGGTTCAACGTGAAGTTTTAGAATTCCTGACCCATTTTATTCGTTTGAGTCCTTCGCCTAATGAATGTTAGAATATCCTGTTACTCTTATTATTCTTATTTTTCCCTCTCTTTCTTATGCAATATCAAGTTTACCGTATTTTTCTCTTCCTCTCCTCTTCTGTCATCCATGGATCTTGAACTTCTCATTGCTGCAAATCTAACATGGTATCAGAGCACTCTAGGATCACAAATTGAATTCTAGGAAGAACACGTCAAGAAGATGGAGAATGACAACGATGATACTGCTAAATTGAAATACTCCTAAATGTCAAAATACATATATTATATATTGTATGTGTATATTATATACTACCTCCGTCCTGTCATAAGTGTCCTGTTTGCTTTTTGGCACGTTTTTCCACCTCAATATTAAACATATAAGGTAAAATAATTTTATAAAACTAAATTTTGTATCATATAGTTTATCATGTAAGGAATCATATGCAAAACTTAAATTTTCAAAATTAATTTATCTTATATGTTAAAAATTGAAGTCAAACGACATGTCCAAATAGTATATAGGACGGTCAAGGTGGGACGGAGGGAGTAGTTTACAAGTATATTATATAGTTTATGGGGACATTATATAATTTACAAGCATATAAAATAGATTATGAGTATATATTATAATTTACAAGTATACTAAATACCTTACGAGCATATATTATAGTTTGTAATTATACTAAATATCTTAGGAGTACATATATTATGAAGTTTACAAGTTTATTATTTACTAAAGAGAATTCATTTTAATAAATAAAGTCTTTTTAAATAGGCCGTTGTAATTTTTATTGTCTTATTAAGTATTAACGATACTCATATTTTTCTGATTAATTTGGTTTATTTATTTATTTAAAAGAGAGTTATAATAAATATTTTACATTGAAGGCTATAAATGATTTTACTTCATTTAGTTGTTGTTACTTAATTTAATGCTATAATGTTAGTACTTAAGTCAGATTTATCTTTTCATATTTCCTAATTTTATTTAATAAGTCGGTTTTATCTTTCTATATTTTCTGGTTCTATTTAATAAGTTACTTTTATCCTTCTATGTTTCCTGACTCAATTCATTACATCGGTTATGTCTACCCGTATTTCCTAACTTTTAGTTTTCTATAATTTAATTATCCAGTTTAAGTATCTTCACTAATAAATTAGTTCATATTTCTTACAATTCACATTCTCTCGGTTTCTTTGCCTTCTGACCGGCTATATATATATTTTGCCATCTGCCCCATTTTTTCGATGCCAATCCAGTCTCTCCTGTTCATATCTCCCTCTAGTCTTCCCTCTTTTGCATCAATCTCTAATCCTTACAACATAAAAATACTACTCCTTCCTTTCCTTTCTATTTTCTTTCTGGATTACAAACACGAGAAAATTAAATATATACGTCAATCATTCTCACCTTACCATCACTTACGTAGGTGTAGACAAAGGAAAAAAACACCCTTTTTACTTTCTCTACACATGCAGAACACAAATAAAAAATAAGAAGAAGAAGATACATCATGTCAACTCACACTCAAAGAGAAAGTAAGGAGGGGATCATATTCTATTTGTATTCGGCGGCAACATAGTAGCAGAGCTCCCAATTGTTGAATGTGTAATAGTTAATTTTATGTTTGTGGGTGCATATCATAGCTAAATACAAGGTAAGTTACGACGTTTACTAGTTTTATTAAATTTGTAAAATAATTCTTTTTGCAGTGGTTATGAACTTTATTTGTGTGTGACTATTATTTGGGATTGAATGGTTTGTGATAATAAACATTGAATTTATTTAAGTGAGTGGTTTATTTTATGGTGGATGTTGGTGAATATTTGGTTATTATTTTTAAATAAGAGATCAATGACAAATTGTTGTTGAATCATTAATGATGATTATGTGAAAATAGAATTATTTAATCATGATGATTGATGGCATGATTTATTCGTGGTGGAACATGTGATTTTGATGAGATTATGTGGTGAGTAATAATAACGATTAAAAGAATTTTAAGGAAGAGAAAACCATGGTGCATGTGGGTCGTATTAGGACACATGATTGAGGTGATAAATGTGAGCCGTATTAGGACGCATTATTTTGAGATACTGTGGGCTGCATTAGGACACAATTTACCATATTTCTACTCCTTAGTCTTTTATACTATTGGGGGTGTGCACACTTAAAGATTAATGAGATAAGCTGTCTAAAGAAGAAACTCAATGAAACCTTTAAAATCAAAGATTTAAGAATGTTAAACTTCTTATTAGGAATGGGATTCCTGGAGACAAAAAAAGGATTAGTCATTACACAAAGGTAGTATATTACATAAATGTTAGAAGAATATGAAATATGGGACTCCAATATGTTATATTTCCTTGGTAGCTAGGTAGAAGTAAAGCTCTTCAAAGATTCTGGAACACTATTGGAAAATCCAATAGATTACCTCATAATCAATGGGAAGCTCAACTACCTCACAAACAGTAGACCGGACCTCTCCTATGTTGTTCAACATCTAAGTCAGTTCCTGCAGAATCCAACTATTGAGCACATGAAGGCTGCAATCCATATGCTGAAGTATCTGAACGAAACTTTGGGTTTCGGGCTTTTGTTTAACAACAAGGCATACTTGAGACTGAGGCTTATTGCGATGCAGATTGGGCTTCCTGCCCAATCTCTAGAAAGTCGGTACCATGCTTCCACATAACTTTAAGAGACTCACTTATCAGCTGGAAATCGAACAAGTAAGTCTTAGTCTCACTCCTCCGTAGAAGATGAATACCGCTCAATAAGAAAAGTAACTATAGAACTCAGTTGGCTGATTCGGTTGTTACATGAACTTCAAGTTGAGGAAGTAAAACCAATTCCTTGACATTGTGATAACCTCTCAGAAATACACATTGAAAGAAACCCTGATTTTCATGAGCGTACCAAACGCATAGAGTTGAACTACCATTTTGTGCGAAAAAAAAGTTCAAGAAAAATTGATAAATCTGGAGTATGTACCAAGTCGGTTGTAGTTGGTAGATATCCTTACTAAACATGCAAAGGAAAGAGCTAAACTGATGCGATGAAGATAATGAGAATGCTAGATCTAAGAGAATAGTTAATATAGCACATTTTCATATGTTGTAATTAGCAAGCTTCAAGGATATAATGCACTTTAAGCTTGAAGGGGAGTGTTCGAATATTTTGTTACTCTTATTATTCTTATTCTTCCCTCTCTGTTTGTTAACTTGTTAGTTAGTTATATATATTATCGTACTCTTCTCCTCCTCTCTTCTTCTGTCCTCGACGGATGTTAGACTTCTCATTCCTGTAAATGTAACAATGAACCCTTCTTTTTGGGTTTTTGAATTCACTTTTAATATCTAAGTAATTATCAGAGTGTTAGCATTAGATGAAACATTTTCTCCAATATTTTCTATGGATTGGTTTAACTTTATATAAAGAAACTCTTCTTCTGTTTGTCTTTCATTTGTTTGATTTCTGATAAAGATTTCATATAATTGTTGATAAGGTTTCTAATAAGTGAAAACTTCTCTTATATACTTATAATTCGTACAAGGTTGAACCTAACAGATTTATAGAAGTAGAGATACTGCTAGATTAATCTAACACCTTTAGGAATTCATTTTTAATGCAGTTACGAAGAGGACAAAGAATTAGATTCATTCCGTATATTAGTAACAACTTACAATCTTGCGACTACAAGAGTAGTTTAAATAATACCGGGGTGCCTATTTAACTGATCTTCTTATTTATTTCTATTTTGATTGCCTAACAAACAAAACCCCAACTTTCTGGTTTAGATTTCTGAAAGTTTAATAAGTTACAACCTTCAAGTTCCGTATTTGATCATGATTCTTAAATGGTGTTTTGACTTCTACTACAACTAGTACACTCTCGTTGCATACAGTCATTGTTTATCTATTTGCAACATATATATATATATCAAAGGCTCACATAGTCATGTTAGAGCTGATCATTCGGGTAGATGGGTCGAGTTTGGGCCGAACCAACCAACTACGAAGTTTAGGTTTATCAGGTCTGAAAATTTTGTCCAAGTCCATTTTTAAAAATTTCAAACCGTGCCCACAATTTTTTTTTTCAACTGTGTCGGTGTCCGGCCCGTCCGTTTTTATATATTACTTTTAAATAATAATTATTTTAAAAAATTAAATATATTATATATAAGTTAAATAGATATTATATATAAATCAAATAAATATATAATAGAATATAAAAAGGATTACATAAAATTAATGTAATGGGTGCGTTTGTAGACCGCTGACAGCATAATCAATTTCAGTGTCGGTCCCACCATTTATCCTCTACTTGACAGTTACATCTAACAACTAACCTCAAACGGACCCAATATATAATATATATAAAATTTTGGGAAAATTACATGCCCCACCCATCACGTTTGGTGAAATTACACATTTCATCCACGTGGTTTCAAAAATTACTTTTCCCACTCATGTTGTTTACCCGTTTTACATTCAGCAACTATTCTAATTTTTGTTTAATTTAAAAGATGCTTAAACATTGTTCGAAATTGATGAAATTTTACATAGACGATATTAAAGTGTTATAATTTGGTTCAGTAAGAAATCTAAAGTTGTTAAGCTTAAATGTGATATGTGGGACCCAATGAACATGTCACATGTTTCATTGGGTCCCACGGGTCACATTTAAGCTTAAAAAACTTCAGATTTGATATAAGATCAAAATATATCACTTTAACATCATTCATGTAAAATTTCATCAATTTCGGACAACATTTAAGCATATTTTAAATTGAACAAAAATTAGAAAAGTTGTTGGATGTAAAAAGGGGAAACCACATGGGTGAGGAAAGTAATTTGTGTAACCACGTGGGTGGAGTGTGTAATTTCGCCAAAAATCATGGGTGGGGTATGTAATTTTCCCTAAATTTTTTAGGAAATTATATATAACAATAAATTCGGGCAGGACCAACTTATCTACCGGCCTAAAATTTTACCAAAGCCCAGCGCGATTTATTCGGTGCTATTTCTTTGTTCAAACTCCCCTAGGATCTTTTTCGGACCGAGCTTTTTGGACATTTTTCAGGCCAGATCAGGTCACTGGACCTGAGCTACTTTGATCAGTTTTAGGTGAAGCCATTCTACACATGGTGTTCTCTCGGCTCCATGGCGGATCCAAAGGGGGGGTCAGGGACACCGCGCCCCTCGAAACTTTTGAAAATTTGTCAATGCTCTTATAAAATTTTGAAAAAGTTACAATGATATAATATTTTAAAGATGACGTGTCAAAAAAAAAATTTTGCGCCCCCCGACAAAGCTCCTAGATCCCACTGCTCAGCGTTTTGTTCCATTTTTTTTGAGTTGTAGACTTGTAGTCCTAGTTAGACCTGTCAACAGTTTTGATAAGTGTCAAATGCATGTTTTTATGGGTGTATTTCATATGTTAATTAGTCACTTTTCTTGCGCATTTCTCCACTTTGGTTAGTTTTACTACCTGTTTATGCTTTATGGTTACTTACAGATTATGGTTACATGAGGAAAACCAAGCTAGGAGAAAAGTAGACGAATGACGAACCATAGGCGCAAACGTCTAAAAACGTAGCTCAAACGAAGAATCTGGAGCCTGTCAAAGTGTGCAGACAAGACAGACGAAAATACACATGTTCCGGATAAAACAAGCCGGACGCACATCCAGAACCCACCTGTCCGGCTAAAACCAACCCGGACGCACATCCGGAGACTATGTCCGGATCCGGAGCATTCCGGACGCGGTAAAACGCAGCCCAGATCCAGAATTCGCGCGACTGATTAATTATGGCACCGTCTTCTCCATTTTTCTTCTTCAATTACTGCGCCGTCTTCTCCATTCCTTCTTCAATTGCAGCGCCCACAATATTATCTATCTACTACCTCAAACTTATCAGGCGCCGCATACCTTATCAAATCTACCACTGTCTGGCTCCAAAATCCACCTTTCTCCTGATTTTCCTCACCTGCAGCCTACACTCCCTTATCCTTCCTCCTCTACTATAAATAACCCACGTTCCTTCCATCCTCAAAATCATCTTCTCCTACATCCAAACTCATCAACGCTCATCAACACTCACTCTTCCTCCATCCACACTCCATTTTTCATCCTTTTCCATCACCAATTAGCCTTACGCTCTTATTTCCAGAAAACCAAACGCAGAACGAAGCTCTGCACAAACCCAGACGCGAACTCCATTAAAGAAGCTGTGTCCGGATTTGTGTCCGGCTAAATAGACCCGGACAGGGCATGTCCGGATTTGTGTCCGGCCAAACAGACCCGGACAGGACCAACTTGCGCTAGTTTGTTCATTCTTCTTCGTTCTACCTATCTATCATCGTTTTGAGGTCGACATAATCACAAAGACAAGCCGGGAAGCGAAAAAACTCTCCCCAAAATAGAGTTCTTTCTTTCCTCGAACTTTACTCTGTTTTAATGTCTATCTCTACTCTATGTTTATTTCTGTCGATGTCTGAGTAAGTTTATATTTGTGCTTAGGATGGGTGTTTGACCCCAAATAATTCAGACTTACTTATAATATCAAGTTTGCTTATAAATATTTGTTTTGTCTCTCTAAATTATTAAATGCTTAAGAACTGATCATTTTTACGCATTTACGGTTTCTCTTATTTCAATGATTTTGTAAATCTGAGAATAGACCACAAAGAGAGACAAGCGTTAGATATTATCTCCTTGATTAGCAGATAAAATCCATCGCTGTTATTAAAAGAATTCTCGCTTAATGCTAATTAATGATTTTAGACTTTTTCTGATTGTAAATAGTCTACTGAATTAATTAAGAGTTGTCCTTATCTATGATTTAGGAAGGCCACAAGATAAAATTCTTAAACCGACAAATAAGAGCAAATTTGGATTATAATTAATGTCTGAAGTATATTTGGGCGATTTCACCTTCCTTAGCACATTTTCCATCCATTTAATACACAACTGTTTTATTTAAAGCTTTTAATTGTCTTTATTTGTCCAACCCAAAAATACCAAGATTGCCACTGGCTAAACCCCTTTTTATTTACTATTTATTAAATACCAGAACTAGGAAAATTGAACAATTTCCCTGTGGATACGACACTTGTTGTACTACTCCGACTAGGTGCACTTGCCTATTAGTTTGCTGTAAATCTATATATAACAATGTGTAGATTTTACTCAACAAGTTTTTGGCGCCGTTGCCGGGGAAATTGATTCCATCAATTTCCCTAGTTTTCGGTAGTACACTTGCTATATTATAATAATCTGTTTATACTATTTTATTGTTTGTTTATTCTATTTCTATTAATTTCTGTTATTTACTTTACTGTTATTTAATTCCCAGTCATTTAAATTTCAGCAATTTAACTTCTAACATTTAAATTTCCAGTAAACTAATTTCTAACATTTAAATTTCTGTCATTTAATTTCTGTCAACTAACTACTAACATTTAAATTCTGTCATTTACATTTCTGTCCACTAATTACTAACATTTAAATTTCTGTCATTTAAATTCTGTAATCTAACTACTAACATTTAAATTTCTGTCATTTAAATTCAGTCATCTAATTCCTAACATTTAAGTTTCAGTCATTTAAATTCCCTTGTTATTTAAATTACCGTCATTTAAATTCCCGAAATTTAATTCTGTCCTTTTTCTTTATTTTAATTTTAATATTTACTTAAACTGCATTTATTTTTGTTCTTTTTTGTTCACGTATTTTCTGTCTTTTTGCTCTTGTTAAAAAAAATAAAAAAATAATAATAAAAATAAGTGTTGTTTAATTAAAGTTTATCAGCCTAACCAATATCTCTGTCTTTCTTTATCTATTTACTGTTAATTTTACAGTTTCTTACAAAACCAAATTATCTTCTGTGCATGCCAAATACTCGAACCCGCGGTTCTCCACTTATCAGTCCGAGACCCGAACCCGAGCGCACTTTATTTAACACAAGAAGAAACCTGAGAAATCAAGACATGGCCGAAAACCAAGTCATAGATGAAATGGACCATGAAAATCAACCACAACACCGTGCCCTCTCTGATTACCACCAACCGGATACCGAAGGAAGGGCATCAGCCATAGTTCTCCCCGAACTAACACCGCTAGAAACCGGACGATGGGCTTTCAAAACCCACTACATCACCGCCGTCCGGGATTTAGGCAAGTTTAGTGGAGCCAATCCAGATGAAGCCCCGAATCATTTAAGTCTCTTCCTAGACTTCTGTAATTCCTTTGGTCAAACCGGCAACATCAAAGAAAGAATCCGTCTACAACTATTTCCTCACTCGTTGTCAGATTCAGCAAACAGGTGGTACCAAAGTCTTCCCTCCCGATCAATCCACACATGGCTGCAAATGGCCCAGAAGTTCCTTACCAAATACTACCCAACCAGTAGAACGAGGCAATTGATCGGAGAAATCAACACATTCTGTCAGGAACCGGGAGAAACGTTGTACGACGCATGGGACAGATTCAAGGATATGCTGATGAAGTGTTCCCACCATGGTCTCGACGATCAATCCCTCTGCCTGTCATTCTTCAATGGCCTGAATGATGGAAACCGACTACTCGTAAATTCCTCGGCATGAGGAAGTTTCATGATGAAATCTCCTCAAGAAGGGATGAACCTTCTCGAAACCATGACGAGCAATACAAGACAGTGGACGAGATCCAAAGGAAGAACACCACGAGCAGCAGGCCTACTCCACGTTGAGCCTACGGATCATTTATCAGCCCAGATCTCGTCCCTTACAAAAATGGTGGAGAAGCTAACAACATCTCAAAACGAAATCGTAAAAACAATAGCTTCCTCACCTCCAGGTTCATCTGCAGAAGGATGTGTCATATGCGCCGGTCCTCATGAAACCCATCAATGCGAAGGTAAAAGCCAGTACGAAGATGTAAACTTCATAGGAAACCGCCCCGGTAATTCCTACAACAATAACTTCAACAACAACTACCCATGGAGAAATCACCCGAATTTCTCATGGAAAAACAATGATCAGAACCAAGGGGGCCAGAACAACAGTTCCAATACCTATCAGGGAAATAGACCCCAACCAAACTCTAATATGGGTTATAGAGCACAAGGTGCCCCTCCTGGTTTCCACCAACAACAACAACCATCCTCATCCTCTGCTGATCCGAATGAGGAATTCAGAAACCTAATGAAGGGATTCGTAACTATGACCCAAACCAGACTCGTGGATCAAGAAGCCACTAACAGAAGGGTTGAAGCCCAGATACAACAAACCAGCCAACAGCTGGAGCAAATCAGCCAGCAGCTTGCACAAAGGCCACCTGGCACCTTCCCTAGTCAGCCAAATCCAAATCCAAGGGAACAGGCCAAGGTAGTGACATTGAGAAGTGGTAGGCCGCTCAACTCATCTCTTCCCGAGATGATTGAAAATCAAGAACAGCAAGCTCACGAACATCAAGAAGAAAAGATGAACAAGAAGATGCTGAAGAAGCCCCTCCTCCTCCGAAAAATATTTCCAAGGAAAAGGAGCCTCTTGAATCTACTCCTTCCTCTCTCACTAAGATTCTTCCTCCACTTCCTTTTCCAAATAGAATTAGAAAGAAAAATTTAGATGAACAGTTTGGAAAGTTTCTAACCCATTTCGAGAAACTGACGATTAATATTCCTTTTGCAGATACTTTGAAACAAATGCCAATATACGCAAAGTTCATGAAGGATATCATCACAAACAAAAGATTGTTGCAGGAAGTGGAAACTGTGCACCTTACGTAGGAAGTGTCAGTAGTGCTTCTAAAGAACCTCCCTCCAAAACTTGGAGACCCAGGTTTGCCAATTATTCCATGTTCCATTGATAACATTGATTGTGGTAGTGGGCTATATGATCTAGGAGCTAGTATCAATTTAATGCCACTCTCAACTTTCAACAAACTTAAGATTGGTGAATGCATGCCTACTTCTATTCAATTACAATTAGCAGATAGATCTTTAGTATTTCCAAAAGGGATAATAGAAGATTTGATTGTTACTGTAGGATCTTTTGTGTTCCCCGCTGATTTTATTGTAATTGACATGGAAGAAGACACTAGGGTGCCCTTAATCTTAGGACGACCTTTCATGAGAACTGCTAGAGCATTAATCGACGTTGAAAAAGGAAAAATCATTTTAAGACTGCATAACGAAAGTTTAGAATACGACATGTCCAAAGTCATAAAGAAATCCGCTCATAGAAGACACCTTTTCCATAGACATTGTCGACTCTATTGTGCAGGATAATTCATCTGCTATTATTCGTAATGATGCTCTTGAAAATGCTTTAGCTGAAATCTTTGATAACCAACCAATGCACCCTGACACAATCAAAATGGTAGCAGCTCTGGATAGAATAAAATCATATACCAAAACACGCTACCCACCACCAGAACCATTAGAGCATTCCACTCAAAAGATACCACCATCAATTGAACAACCCCCTCTCGTAGAAATGAAACAATTACCTTCACACCTGAAGTGTGTCTATCTTTTTGATCTTTGTACTTAACCTGTTATTATTTCTTCATCTCTAACAAGTACAGAGGAAGAACGTCTTGTGAAGATCCTTCAGAACCATAAGAAGGCAATAGGCTGGTCCATCTCGGATATCAAAGGTGTCAACCCCCATTTCTGCACACATCATATATACATGGAAGATACCTATAAGCCTTTAGTCCAACCACAGAGAAGGCTCAATCCCAACATGAAAGACGTAGTGAAGAAAGAGGTGCTCAAACTGCTTGACGCTGGGATAATCTACCCCATATCTGACAACAAATGGGTGAGCCCCGTTCAAGTTGTCCCGAAAAAAGGAGGTTTCACTGTGGTCCCCAACGACAAGGGTGATCTAATCCCCCAGAGAACCACAACGGGCTGGAGAGTCTGCATTGATTACAGGAAACTGAACAGCGCCACGCGGAAGGACCACTTTCCTTTACCTTTCATTGATCAGATGTTGGAAAGATTGGCTGGGCAAGATTACTACTGCTTCCTGGATGGCTATTCAGGATATTTTCAAATACCCATTGCCTTAGAAGACCAAGACAAAACCACATTCACGCCCATACGGGACATTTGCATATAATCGGATGCCTTTTGGTCTATGCAATGCCCCAGCCACATTTCAAAGATGCATGATGTCAATCTTCAGCGACTATCTTGAGAAGAGCATCGAAGTCTTCATGGACGACTTCTCTGTCTTCGGTCTCACTTTCGAATCCTGTCTGAACAATTTGGACGCCATCCTCACCCGGTGTGAAGAAACAAACCTTGTGCTTAACTGGGAAAAATGCCATTTCATGGTTAAAGAAGGAATAGTTCTTGGGCACAAAATATCTTCAAAAGGCATTGAAGTTGACAAAGCCAAGGTCGAAGTCATTGAAAAACTACCACCACCTACGACGGTGAAAGACATTAGAAGCTTCCTTGGCCATGCTGGGTTCTATAGAAGGTTTATCAAGGATTTTTCCAAGATCTCAAAGCCTCTATGTGATCTCCTGGCAAAAGACGTCAAGTTCAACTTCACTGACACATGCCTAAAAGCCTTCAGCACACTGAAAGAATGCCTCATCTCCGCCTCCATTGTGATGTCACCAGATTGGAGCCTTCCATTTGAAATTATGTGCGACGCCAGCGACTACGCAGTGGGTGCCGCTTTATGCCAAAAGAAGGAGAAGATCTTGAGAACCATCTACTATGCAAGTAGAACCCTCAACGATGCTCAGAAGAATTATTCAACTACTGAGAAGGAACTTCTAGCAGTAGTCTTTGCTCTGGATAAATTCCGATCTTATCTCTTGGGAAGCAAAGTAATAATTCACACCGATCACTCCGCTCTGAAGTATCTATTTGCAAAAGAAGATGCCAAACCCCGACTCCTCCGGTGGATACTCCTACTACAAGAATTTGAGATTAAAATCAGAGACAAGCCAGGAGTGCAGAATGTAGTAGCAGACCACCTATCTCGCATAGAGGCACCAAGTGACGGCACACCCATCAATGAATTCTTCCCAGATGAGTGCATTTTTATGATTGGTGACACTGGTGATCCATGGTACGCTGACATGGACAACTACCTAGCACGAGGAGTAATACCACATGGGCTAACCTACCAACAGAAGAAGAAGTTCTTTTCAGATGTAAAACATTACTACTGGGAGGACCCTCTCCTTTTCAAGGTTTGTGTAGACGGGATGGTGAGAAGATGTGTGCCCCGAGATGAAATCCAAAGCATTATACGACATTGTCACTCTCTTGAAGCCGGAGGACATCATGGGCCAGCTCGAACAGCAACTAAGGTACTTCAATCAGGTTTTTTCTGGAAAACCTTGCATAGAGACTGTCATTCCTTTGTAGCTTCCTGCGATGAGTGCCAACGACTTGGGAACACCTCCAGAAAACATGAGATGCCTCTCAACATCATACTAGAGGTAGAACCTTTCGACGTGTGGGGCATTGACTTCATGGGCCCCTTTCCTTCGTCTTGCTCAAACCTTTTCATCTTGGTAGCAGTCGACTATGTGACTAAGTGAGTGGAAGCTATCGCCTCTCCCATAAATGATGCAAAGGTAGTACTTAAGTTCATGAAAAAGAACATATTTACAAGGTTCGGAGTCCCACGTGCTATAATCAGTGACCAAGGATCTCACTTCTACAATAAGCAGTTCACAGCCTTAATGACAAAATATGGAGTGAGACACAAGGTAGCCCTACCTTATCACCCTTAAACAAATGGCCAGGCTGAGGTCTCCAACCGAGAATTAAAGTGGATCCTGCAAAAGACAGTTAATTCTTCAAGAAAAGACTGGTCCCTGAAGCTAGATGATGCACTCTGGGCATATAGAACAGCCTACAAGACACCCATCGGAATGTCCCCATATCGACTAGTCTTCGGCAAAGCTTGTCATTTACCGGTCGAGCTCGTGCATAAATGCAGACGTGTTATCGTGAGTGGTTAGAACTGGAGTTATTAAAATAAAAGGAAAGAAATTAAAACTCAAAATATCCGTCGGGCTGCAAACAAATCCCGGTCGTTGTAGTATAGTTAAGTGTAAGCGACCGGATATCGAACCGTGGGACTTATAGTGAAATTAGTAGTACCTAAGCTTGTCACAAAAGGGGGGAGTTAATTGACTTGTTTCTGAAAAGTAAATAACAGATTAATTTAGTGAACTGAAGTTAAATTAAACGGAACTCCGGGTTCAGGTTAATATGATATGATTAATTATGCTATCTCTACCGGTTTAATAAAATAATTTGGCAAGATTCCTGTTATTATCTTAAGGTCCGATGAAAACTCATAAGAACTCGTTTACCTGAAAATGCAAGGTCCGATGAAAACTCAAGCAAAATGCGTGTAAACGGCAGAGGAGTGTGAGGAATTTTATTCTTGCAACTTGTACTAACTTAAACGATGAAAATAAGTTCCTACAGTTTACGGCTTAATTAACATGTCTGTTCGTCACCGATCAGATTAAAAACAGATTTAGTAAGGCTTTTTAATAAATCGATGAAATTTATTAAAAAGGGAGAGAAACAAAACTTTAATCGTAACAAACTAAATTTATTTTAACCGGTAGAAATATTGCATAATTAATACAAATACATAATTAAACCTTCACCCGGAGTAAATCCTCCTTAGCCTGACATATTAACTGGTAATAAGTCAGACAGAGGTTGGACGTAATAATAATACGGAGGTGTGGATGGTGAATGGAGAAATGAAGAGAACGAAGAGTGGAGCGAGTACGTAGGATTTTGTATGTGGAATGAGTGATTTGGAGTGTTGAGTTTTGGGGGTGGAACGTATGTGTGCGAGAGTCCTTTTTGATGAAGTAGCAGTGGCTTTTTATAGAGAGGAAGAAGATGATTGATCGCAGACAGAGGTGGAAGAGCATTGATTGCTCATTAATTGCAGGGGACAGAGCTGATGACGCGTGAGGAAAATAAGGTAGGCGGTGCGGAGTAGATGGATATGGCAGAAGCAAGTCGACGGGGGAAGAAGAAAACTGGCACGCGTTGATTTTTAGTCACGTCCGCTTGTTGTCCTCATTGGCGTCCGCCTCTGAAGCCATGCGGACGTCTCTGTCTGTTTCTGTCCGCTCCTCTGTCCGCCTGAGTAACTCACTCACGTCCGCCTATCCCATGTGTGTTGTCCGCCTATCTGTCCGCCCAGGACTCACGCGGACATCTCTGTGTGTCCGCCCGGTCACACTTGTGTCCTGTCCGCCCAGCCCCATGCGGACGCATGTGTGGTCTCCGCGTGACTTATTTTCTTCTACAAACTTTGACCGGCTCTAGATTCTTCGTTTGGACTCCGTTTTCTGAGCCGTTTGCATCCATGCGTTTGTCTCTTCGTCTACTTTACTCCCAGCTTGGTTTTCCTCATGTTTAAACAATAAATTTGTGAGATAACAATAAAACATAAACTAGAGGAAAACTAACCGAAGTGGAGAAATGAGCAAGAAAAAGTGCTAATATAATATATGAAATACACCTATAAATCATGCTCATTTGGATACTTATCACACCCCCCACACTTATCTTTTTGCTTGTCCTCAAGCAAAACCACGTACCCAAGCAAGTAGGAAATGCTCAATACTAACAAATATTATTATGAAGGGTAGGATAAAGAGGTGAACAGTTCATGATCTTTTTAACTTTATTGAGGAGTGTGAAAAATCAACTGCTGGTGGCATAGGTGTGCTCAGGGTAAAAATAAAATATAGAGTTTCGGGGTATGATCTAAGGTACTTCAATGTTTCTTTTGTTTAAGTGACTCTGAGAACTTTTACCATGGCCAACTTCTCTCAAGAATGGGCATTTGAGGAGAAAACAAAAGGAAAAATAGATTCATGCATTTTTTTCGCTTTTGCATAAGAGATGAGAAAATGTAGGCATCACGCCTTTGTATTTAAGAACACTCAACTCTCTTTTGTTGGTTACCAATTGTGTCTCGCAAGTCCCTTATTATTTGTATTTTTCTTTCTTCTTTTTTTTAACAGAGAAGCACCCCTTAGCAATCCCTAAGAGAGAAGACAGAAAGAAACCCTGAGCAATAAAATCCAACCATTTGCAGATTATTGGGTCACACCGCATATAAAATGCTCCTCAAAAGTAATCAAAATTTTAAAATTTGTACCATTTATCCCACAATTCATAACAGTATTTATTCTTAAAGAGAACAACCTACATTAGCAGGGTACATAATTTTAATTTTTGAACAAATGCAAGATAAGCAGAGAGATTTAAACATTTTAAGCACAAAATGCCCTGAAAAGGCTCTTCCCCCACACTTAAGCTCAAGCAATGCCCTCATTGCGTAGATTGAAATAAATTAACAGGGCATGCAATTAATAAAGGAAAGAGTGTACTCCCTAGATTCTGTAGAGTCTGTTGAGCTCCCCCACACTTGAGTGCAGCTGTGGAATGTCATGAAATGTACCTGTAAGGAATATTCTACACAGCGAGAAGAACTCAAGTAAAACCTGCATTTTATTATAACATAAAAAGGGAAATATAGTACAAAAAAAAACAACATTAAATTAAAGGAAAGACAAAAGATAGATAGTGGGTTGCCTCCCACCAAGCTGCCCGGGTTTAACGTCTCTAGCTAGACGTATTCTCGTCATTATCCCGGATCATAAATGAAAGTTGACAATGGTAGTACCGGGAACAGGAAATTGTCAATGTGTAGGACCGAACCACC
This sequence comes from Limonium bicolor, assembly GCA_023374045.1. Taxonomy (NCBI): domain Eukaryota; kingdom Viridiplantae; phylum Streptophyta; class Magnoliopsida; order Caryophyllales; family Plumbaginaceae; genus Limonium; species Limonium bicolor. The sequence continues at coordinate 454,263,022 of CM041776.1, read as the reverse complement.
TGGATCAAAACAAAGTATTACGGCAATAATTACAGTAGGAAAATTCAAACTCCACAAAACCTGGTTTTGAAGGAGATGTTTGCTGCCATTAATATTGTATTGAAAACCGGGTGATGGTTGTAGTGCTTCCTCAAATTGGAGAATGTAAACATTCTCCTTTTGTTGTTTAGCCGTATGGATGCAAGATGGTAGTGGTGGTGCTTGCTCAGAGTCGAGGATGTAAATTTCCTCCCCCAGAATGAAAATGAAGGTGGAAGTGGGCTTCAACGGGTGGGTTGGGTGGGCATTATTTTTCTTTGTCGAAGGGCCCAAATTTTTCAATGGATGATCCTTAGTGTGAGTAGCATCTAGTTGTGGAGACGCCCATTCAAATTTAAGGATGAAGACATCCTTAACTGCGTTGAGCGGTTCAGGGAGAACTTCGGGGAAATTTGTATCTTCAAATTCTAACCCTGGATCAAATGGAAAGGTGGCCTTCTCACTTAGCGAGCTGACTTCGAGTTTCCACCCTACTTCTTTGTTGCATAAGAGGGGAAGGCTGTGATCCTCCAGATGAAGATCAAAGTTGGATGGCTTTTCCTCTTCAAATTTGAGGATGTAATAATCCTCGTCTTCTTTGAGAGGCTCATAGGAAGAGCCTTGATTGAATTCAACTTCAGAGGGAGGTGGTTCCTTGAAGGTGATATTGGTATTTTGTTTGGATGTTCTGACGGGAGCGAGCATTTCCTCCTCTTCATTTTTGAGGATGTAACTATCCTCATTTTCTGGATATAGCACAGAGAAAGAGGGAAAATAACGGTAATTGACTTCAGAGGGAGGAGACTCCATGAAGTTGAGGTAGAAGTTGTCCTCTGATGGCTTGTCCTCAAGCTCAAGCAGAAGATTTGATGCCGTTTGCTCATTTTCGAACGGGGGTGGTGGTATAGAGTAACTCAAATCCTCAGGTAAGTCGTCCACTATATGAACCACTTTGCTCTCCGGTTGCTGTGATGTAAGGTCTAGTGGACCTTCCATCATTTCGTTTATCGCAACTAATTTGGCATAGAGCTTCATTTGGTTCATGTCGAGGTATTCTTCCTCAGCCTGCTGCTCCACTTCAGGGACCATTTCACTCTCGGGTTGTTGCTCCTTTTGAGCTATTGTGATGGGCTGGTCCACTACGTAAATTGCACTTGCATACTCTTTTGGATTTGGATTGGTTTGTGAGGGAAATTGGCCAGGAGGTCTTTGTTGAGTTAGAAGCTGTTGTATTTGGGACTGCAAGGCTCTTTGGTCTTTGCGAAGGGCTGTGACCTCCTCTTGCGTGTCTTGGGACTTTCCCATCATCGCTTTAAACATCTCTTGCATTTGGGACATATCAGACTCAGGATTCGAAGGAGGTTGAGTCGGTCGACTCGAAGAAGCTTCATTGCCATAAGGCTGTTGTTGATATTGCCTTTGGCCTCCTTGAAAATTGGACTGAGGTCTGTAATTTTGAGATGGTTGAAGTGTATGAGGGTTTTGAATATTGTCGGTGTTTGAGTAGCGAAGGTTGGATTGCATGTTACGTTGCCAAGGTTGTCTGTATCCTGAATTGTTGGTGAGATAGTTTGCCTCCTCTGCTGCTTTTAATTCTTGTAGCTGGGGGTATTGTTCGTAGTCATGAGGCCCGCCACATTGCGTACAAGAAATAACAGGAGATGATTGGGACAGAGGTGCATAGCCGGGAGGGGTTGTAGATGATCGGGAAATCATCGACTTAGCTTGCTGGGGGTAGGAGTTCATAGCCATCTGCTCAACCACTTTTTGCAGAGTACTGACTTTTGTTGCCTGCTGAGCATTGCTTTCCATGAGTTGCTCATGGCTTTTCATCAGCTGGTCAAACTTGTTATCACTTTCCCCAACATGGTATAGACCTGGAGTACCGCTCCTTGATCCACCGGAGGCCCAGTCTCTGATTTCTTCACAGAGAGACTCCATGCTATTCAGAAATCGTGCTCCTGGCTTTTTCAGAATATCGGCCCCTAACGAGGACAGTACCATTGTTCTGCATGGACCGATCAAGCCTTTGTAGAACAATTGTGATACTTGTTCTTTTGTCAGACCATGGTGAGGACAAGTAAGTAGTAGTCCTTTGAAACGATCCCAAGTTTCACAAATATTCTCCGACCCAGGTTGCTTGAAATTATAGATTTCAGCAATCATCTCCAACGTTCGGCTCGGGGGTAGGAATTTTTCGTAGAACTTGGTGGCCATGTCATCCCAAGTACCAATGGTACTTGGTGTCAGGCTATGATACCACTTGCTCGCACTTCCTGTCAGGCTGTGGGGGAATAATGACAATCTTGCGTATTGGAGTACTGCGTCGGTTGCAGTAAGACTGTTGGCATGTTGCAAGAATTTTGTAACATGTAACAGGGCTTCGTCAGGACTGGAACCATCAAACATGCCCAGCTCCTTAACACATCTGATCTGATGATATGGCTTCAGCTTCTGCCACTCATCGTATTCGGATGGGCTAAGGTGAGGAAGGATGATAGCAGGCTATTGTCCTTGGTTAGACGGCCTGTTGATATTTTGAACTGTCGCTGGTGTAGATGCCATGTCAGCTTCCGAGTCAGATTCTATCACTGTGGTGGTAATGTATTGTTGAGTTCGTCTCTGCCTTAGGGTGCACAGAAAGGTTCTCTCGATCTCTGGAATGTAACCAACCGTGTGATTATTAATATTTTCTGGGTAGCTGTGTGACCTGGTAAAAGGCATTCACCACTCAAAACAGAGAAAAGAAACTCGTTATGTGTTAGAATAAATAAAAATGTTAGGAATTAGTTGACAGAAATTATAAGTTAGTAGTTAGAGACAATGGAAAGAAATGACAGAAAATTGAAATGACAATGGAAAGAAATGACAGAAAATTAAATGACTGAAAATTAAGGTTAGTAGTTAGTAGACTGGAAATTATAAGTTAGTATACTGGAAATTGAAGGACAATGGAAATTAAATGTTAAGGACAATGGAAATTAAATGTTAAGGACAATGGAAATTAAATGACAAGGACAATGGAAATTAAAGGACAATAATAATAAGAGTTAGTAATTAGATGTCAGAAGTCAGATGTCCGTAGTCAGATGTCCAAAGTCAGGTGTCCAATTAATATTAACAGATTATTATAATATAACAGGTGAATTAACCGGGGCTTAGGGACTAGAATAAATCAAGTCCCCGGCAACGGCGCCATTTTGCAGACGTGTTATCGTGAGTGGTTAGAACTGGAGTTATTAAAATAAAAGGAAAGAAATTAAAACTCAAAATATCCGTCGGGCTGCAAACAAATCCCGGTCGTTGTAGTATAGTTAAGTGTAAGCGACCGGATATCGAACCGTGGGACTTATAGTGAAATAAGTAGTACCTAAGCTTGTCACAAAAGGGGGGAGTTAATTGACTTGTTTCTGAAAAGTAAATAACAGATTAATTTAGTGAACTGAAGTTAAATTAAACGGAACTCCGGGTTCAGGTTAATATGATATGATTAATTGTGCTATCTCTACCGGTTTAATAAAATAATTTGGCAAGATTCCTGTTATTATCTTAAGGTCCGATGAAAACTCATAAGAACTCGTTTACCTGAAAATGCAAGGTCCGATGAAAACTCAAGCAAAATGCGTGTAAACGGCAGAGGAGTGTGAGGAATTTATTCTTGCAACTTGTACTAACTTAAACGATGAAAATAAGTTCCTACAGTTTACGGCTTAATTAACCTGTCTGTTCGTCACCGATCAGATTAAAAACAGATTTAGTAAGGCTTTTTAATAAATCGATGAAATTTATTAAAAAGGGAGAGAAACAAAACTTTAATCGTAACAAACTGAATTTATTTTAACCGGTAGAAATATTGCATAATTAATACAAATACATAATTAAACCTTCACCCGGAGTAAATCCTCCTTAGCCTGACATATTAACTGGGAATAAGTCAGACAGAGGTTGGACGTAATAATAATACGGAGGTGTGGATGGTGAATGGAGAAATGAAGAGAACGAAGAGTGGAGCGAGTACGTAGGATTTTGTATGTGGAATGAGTGATTTGGAGTGTTGAGTTTTGGGGGTGGAACGTATGTGTGTGAGAGTCCTTTTTTATGAAGTAGCAGTGGCTTTTTATAGAGAGGAAGAAGAAGATTGATCGCAGACAGAGGTGGAAGAGCATTGATTGCTCATTAATTGCAGGGGACAGAGCTGATGACGCGTGAGGAAAATAAGGTAGGCGGTGCGGAGTAGATGGATATGGTAGAAGCAAGTCGACGGGCGAAGAAGAAAACTGGCGCGCGTTGATTTTTAGTCACGTCCGCTTGTTGTCCTCATTGGCGTCCGCCTCTGAAGCCATGCGGACGTCTCTGTCTGTTTCTGTCCGCCTGAGTAACTCACTCACGTCCGCCTATCCCATGTGTGCTGTCCGCCTATCTGTCCGCCCAGGACTCACGCGGACATCTCTGTGTGTTCGCCCGGTCACACTTGTGTCCTGTCCGCCTAGCTGTCCGCCCAGCCCCATGCGGACGCATGTGTGGTCTCCGCGTGACTTATTTTCTTCTACAAACTTTGACCGGCTCTAGATTCTTCGTTTGGACTCCGTTTTCTGAGCCGTTTGCGTCCATGCGTTTGTCTCTTCGTCTACTTTACTCCCAGCTTGGTTTTCCTCATGTTTAAACAATAAATTTGTGATATAACAATAAAACATAAACTAGAGGAAAACTAACCGAAGTGGAGAAATGAGCAAGAAAAAGTGCTAATATAATATATGAAATACATCTATAAATCATGCTCATTTGGATACTTATCAATAAATCATTCTGGGTCGTGAAAGCCCTAAACTTTGATCTACTAAGAGCAGGTGACAAACGAAAATTTCAGCTTACTGAGTTAGAAGAATTTCGAGAGGATGCCTATGAAAATAACCGAATCTATAAAGAGAAAACCAAAAAGTGGCACGACAAGATGATCCTTAAACGGGAGTTCCATAAGGGAGATTTGGTTCTACTGTACAATTCCAGGTTGAAGTTGTTTCCTGGTAAACTAAAATCCTATTGGGCTAGACCATTTACCGTCTCCAAGGTCACCCCATATGGAACAGTTGAGTTGGTAGATTCTAAAAACAAACTTTCATGGTCAATGGGTCTAGACTAAAGCATTACTAGGGTGGTAATCTCAAGAAACTTGATGCTCGAACAATAAATCTACAAGATCCTCATATTTGAGTACGCTTCAAAGTGTCTAGCCAAAGACGTTAAAGAAGGGCAGCTTTCCGGGAGGCAACCCGGATGAACTTTTCTTTTATTTGCTTTTATGCTCTCTTAATTTTCAGGTTCTCTTTAAATTTTGTTTTTGCTAACTTTTAACCCCGTTTGTAGTATGGTTGCTTCTAGTGTCTTATGTAGGTGCAACTTCATGTCTACACTGAAACCAAGCTACGCTACTTGAGGCTGAAGCTCAAGTGTGGGGGAACTCCTATAACGCTAGGAAAAACAATCTCAGGGGAGTCCCAGTTTCTTTAATTATGCTTTTATTTTTGCTAAATTCTGCTGTGGAGAGCTTCTGTGCTTAAATGTTTATTTGTGACCTTTATGTTCTCTCTATTTTATCTACTTACCGAAAAGGTCTTCTGAAACTTTCCCTTGTTTTTCTGGTGAACAATGAGGACATTGTTCACTTTAAGTGTGGGGTGAGTGCCCTTTTCGGTGAAATTTTGTGCTAAAATGTGTAATCTCTCTCCTTATCTTGCGTTTGTCCAAATTCAATATCATGGACCCTTTATATGTGGGTTGTTCTCTTTAAGAACAAATACTGTTATGAATTGTGGGATAAATGGAAATTGTACAAAATTTTTAAATTTTGATTGCTTTTGAGGAGCATTTTTTATGCGGTGTGACCAAATGATCTGCAATGGTTGGATTTTTATTGCTTAGGGGTTCTTTCTGCTTTCTATCTTAAGGATTGCTAAGGGGTGCTTCTCTGTCAAAAAATATATAAAAAAAATCAAGGGACTTGCGAGACACCATTGGTAACCAACAAAGAGAGTTTAGTGATCTTGCATACATAGGCTTGATGCCTACATATTATCTTCTCATCTCTTATGCAAAAGTGAAACAAATGCATAAATCTATTTTTCCTTTTGTTTTCTCCTCAATGCCCATTCTTGAGAGAAGTTGGCCGTGGTAAAAGTTCTCAAAGTCACCTAAACTGAGAAGCATTGAAGCACTCTGGATCATACCCCGAAACTCTAATTTTTATTTTTACCCTGAGCACACCTATGCCACCAGTAGGTGATGGTTCACACTCCTCAAAAAGTTTAAGTCGCGTATTGTTCACCTCTTTATCCTACCCTTCATAATAATATTTGTTAGTATTGAGCATTTCCTACTTGCTTGGGTACATGGTTTTGCTTGAGGACAAGCAAAAAGGTAAGTGTGGGGGTGTGATAAGTGTCAAAATGAGCATGTTTTATGGGTGTATTTCATATGTTATATTAGCACTTTTCTTGCGCATTTCTCCACTTTGGTTAGTTTTACTCTAGTTTATGCTTTATTGGTTATCTTACAGATTTATTGATTAAGCATGAGGAAAACCAAGCTAGGAGCAAAGTAGACGAAGATACGAACGCATAGGCGCAAACGGATCTAAAAGCGGAGCTCAAACGAAGAATCTGGAGCCTGTCAAAGTTTGCAGACAAGACAAGACGAAAATACACATGTCCGGATAAAACAAGCCGGACGCACATCCGGACACACCATGTCCGGCTAAACCAACCCGGACGCACATCTGGACACATATGTCCGGATCCGGACGCATTCCGGACGCGTGTAAAACGCAGCCCAGATCCAGAATTCGCGCGACTGATTAATTATGGCGCCGTCTTCTCCATTTTTCTTCTTCAATTACTGCGCCGTCTTCTCCATTCCTTCTTCAATTGCAGCGCCCACAATATTATCTATCTACTACCTCAAACTTATCAGGCGCCGCATACCTTATCAAATCTACCACTGTCTGCTCCAAAATCCACCGTTCTCCTGATTTTCCTCACCTGTCAGCCTACCACTCCCTTATCTCCTTCCTTTCCTCTACTATAAATAACCCACGTTCCTTCCATCCTCAAAATCATCTTCTCCTGCATCCAAACTCATCAACGCTCATCAACACTCACTCTCCCTCCATCCACACTCCATTTTTCATCCTTTTTCATCACCAATTAGCCTTACGCTCTTATTTACAGAAAACCAAACGCAGAACGAAGCTCTGCACAAACCCAGACGCGAACTCCATTAAAGAAGCTGTGTCCGGATTTGTGTCCGGCTAAATAGACCCGTCCTGTCCGGATTTGTGTCCGGCCAAACAGACCCGAACAGGACCAACTTGCGCCAGTTTGTTCATTCTTCTTTGTTCTACCTATCTATCATCGTTTTGAGGTCGACATAATCACAAAGACAAGCCGGGAAGCAAAAAAACTCTCCCCAAAATAGAGTTCTTTCTTTCCTCGAACTTTACTCTATTTTAATGTCTATCTCTACTCTATGTTTATTTCTGTCGATGTCTTAGTAAGTTTATATTTGTGCTTAGGATGGGTGTTTAACCCCAAATAATTCAGACTTACTTATAATATCAAGTTTGCTTATAAATATTTGTTTTGTCTCTCTAAATTATTAAATGCTTAAGAACTGATCATTTTTACGCATTTACGGTTTCTCTTATTTCAATGATTTTGTAAATCCGAGAATAGACCACAAAGAGAGACAAGCGTTAGATATTATCTCCTTGATTAGCAGATAAAATCCATCGCTGTTATTAAAAGAATTCTCGCTTAATGCTAATTAATGATTTTAGACTTTTTCTAATTGTAAAAAGTCTACTGAATTAATTAAGAGTTGTCCTTATCTATGATTTAGGAAGGCCACAAGATAAAATTCTTAAACCGACAAATAAGAGCAAATTTGGATTATAATTAATGTCTGGAGTATATTTGGGCGATTTCACCTTCCTTAGCACATTTTCCATCCATTTAATACACAACTGTTTTATTTAAAGATTTTAATTGTCTTTATCTGTCCAACCCAAAAATACCAAGATTGCCACTAGCTAAACCCCTTTTTATTTACTGTTTATTAAATACCGGAACTAGGAAAATTGAACAATTTCCCTGTGGATACGACACTTGTTGTACTACTCCGACTAGGTGCACTTGCCAATTAGTTTGCTGTAAATCTATATATAATAATGTGTAGATTTTACTCAACAGTTATCCGTTCGGGTCATTAAATTTTTAGGTCGTTTGGGTTCGGGTCATTCAGGTTTGGGTCAAATCGGGTTCAGGTTGTAATAGTGTCAGATAGAAACGGGTTTCGGTTATTTCGGGTCATGGTTAATATTTATTGAAAATTTTATTAAATAAATAGATACCTAATTTCTATAAGAATGTACTACATATAGATTACAGAAAAGTCAATACAATGTCTATTCTTAATTTCATTTGAATATACTATGTTTGAATCAAGTTTTTTGTCATATTTATTTGGATCATTCAGGTTTGGGACAATTTAAGGTCACTATTATTTCATGTTATCCGAGTTTGGATAATTTTTAAGTATTATTATTTCGGGTCATTTCGGGTTATAAAATTTTCGGGTCATTTGGGTTTTACCCAATCGGGTTTCGGGTTTATTATATTTAAATAATTTTGGGTTTTAGTCGGGTTTCGGGTTCGGATAAAACATACAGGTTTTCGAGTTGGGTCAAATTTTGACAGCTATAGTCCTAGTGTAGTATAGCTTTTGTCTTTTACTTTCTACTCTTTTTTTCTTGTAATATATTCCTTTTTATTGGTCATTTACATCTTTTTCTCTTTAAGAAAGATAAATGCTCAGCTAGTAAACAAAGTGATAGATGATATAAGGTTCACTTAGATCGTCAATAATATAAGGTCTACACACTTAGATTAGACATTATTTAAGGTTCCTAACACACTCGATTCTATTTGGACTTAATGTTATGTGCCACAAGTATTTGTAGACATGTAGTATTCAATAACAAAACAATATTCGGTCATTGTTTTATGGGAAATTTCATGAAATGGCACTATATTTTAAATTTTTTTAATATTTACATATTTTTTTAATTTTTTTAATTTTTACAAATTTCCTAATTTTTTTATATTTTTATTGTATTTTGATATTTTTGTTAATCTTTAACACTTAGGGGCATATTGTGAACTTTAAAAGTACTTTGTTAACTAGTAGGGGTATTTTTGTTTTTTTCTATATATAGTGACATTTCATGGACTTTTCAGAAAATATAATGGCATTTCGAGACTTTCTTTTTTTTGTGGCATTTCGTGACTTTCTTTTTTTTTTTTAGTGGCATTTCATGAATTAGCCAAAAATATAGTGGCATTTCATGAAATTTCCCATGTTTTATTATTACCCGACTTACATTTGGTCCTCAGGTATGCAACACTACCACATAATTACAGTTGGAGAAAAGACTAAAAGATACGTGTACAGTATAGAGAATGTTTTGGGAATTGAATATGCCAACCTGAGTCAGGCGGCACTGTGCACTTGTATTTATATTAGGGTTACAAGAGATAGATATTTACAGATGTAAAATGGACTTATAAGACATTATGAATTGGGCCTAAGTTACAATTGTGGGCTTGTTTTATATGTATGGGCTGACACTGGAATGTGTGTCGTATTACCCTCCCGCGTTCCAAACTGCACGAGTTGGAGTTGGGAACGGAGCTCAGTGAACCGCGGCCCAGGCAAAGCTTTGGTCAGAATATCAGCTTTCTGGTCCCGTGTGTGTATGAACTGGATGAGCAAAGATTTGTTTGTGACTTTCTCTCTGACAAAATGGAAGTCGAGAGCCACACGTTTCACACGGGAATGAAGAACTGGGTTAGCCGCTAAGTATGTTGCTCCCAGATTATCACACCATACAATCGGAGGAGAGTGAAGACGAATGCCCAGATCCGCCAACAGTTGCTGAATCCAAATCAATTCACAAGTTCCATGCGCTAAGGATCGATATTCCGCCTCCGTCGTAGATCTGGCAATGGTGGGTTGCTTTTTTTACTGCCAAGCAACCAAATTGCGGCCCAGAAAGACACAGAAACCAGAGGTTGACCGATAATCAGAGAGGTTCCCTCCCCAGTCTGCATCCGCAAAAGCTGAAAGTTGCAAGCTTGAAGATTTTGCAATGTGAAAGCGCAGAGAGGAAGTGGAGTTCAGGTAATGCAGTATCCTCTTCAATGCTTTCCAGTGTATTTCTCTGGGTTTATGCATGTTTTGACATAGCTTGTTGACCGCAAATGTTATATCGAGTCTAGTTAGGGTTATGTATTGCAGTCCACCAATTAGGCTGTGAAATAGGGTAACGTCTGCAAAAGTAGGGCTGGAGTTATCCTCCAGAACCACATTAGGTGCCAAGGGAGTTGAGACTGGCCGCGATTTTGTTAATTTTGCTTTAGCAACAAGATCCCTAATATACCTTTCTTGAGATAAAAACAGACCAGTGTGATTTCTGTCCACTTGAACACCAAGAAAATAGTTTATAGGACCTAAGTCCTTCACAGGAAATACCTTCCCCAGTTCGGTGATAAACATTTGAAGTAGGGATAGAGAGGTGCCTGTGTAGATAATATCATCGACATATATGAGGGCCATAAGAGTGTCTCCCCCTTCCTGATAAATAAAAAGTGATGCATCAGCCTTTGATTCTCGGAATCCCATAGTGATTAGAGTATCACTGAGTTTGGAGAACCATGCTCTAGGAGCCTGCTTAAGCCCGTAGATGGACTTCCTTAGTTGACAAACATGATTAGGGTATAGAGGATGTATGAACCCTGGGGGCTGTGCCATGTAGACTGATTCCTGTAAATCACCCTGTAAGAATGCGTTTTGTATATCCAATTGGTGAATAGGCCAGGAATAGATGGTGGCAAGAGTGAGAATAACCCGTATGGTAGTTAGCTTAACCACTGGGCTAAACGTTTCTGAGTAATCTAGGCCTTCTGTTTGAGTGAAGCCCCGGGCAACTAGCCTGGCTTTCCTCCTTTCTAGACTCCCATCTGACTTTATCTTGCTTTTCAAAATCCATTTGACCCCCAGAACATTAGCATGCGGTGGTTTTGGGACCAACTCCCAAGTTTTAGTGTTTAACAGAGCTTGAAACTCGAGAAGCATAGCCTGACGCCAATCCTGGTATTTGAGAGCCTCTTTGAAAGATGGTTCATCTGGAACTACTGTGGAGTCCGTGGTTGTAGTATTTAGAGACGGCCATGGAATAGTGCCATCCTTGCGGATTATTGGTTTCCTGATGTTGTCCTTGCCTCGGGTGACCATGGGATGAAGGTTTGTAGCAGGAAGGGCAGTACTAGTATGGTGGGTGGGATTAGAAGGGGAGGACAAGGTCTGTGGTAAAGTGGGTGAGTATGTTGTAGTAGGAGAGGTAGTGGGTTGAACTGTAGCAGATGAAGACTCTGCTGAGTTGTGTAGGGTTTGTGGTGAATATTGATCTGGAGAAGACTGAGAGCTATTGGGAGAGGGTGAGGGTGGTGGTGGCTGGTCTGAGGTGGTAATAGGAGTGGGAAGAAGAGGGGGGTTGATAGTGAATGTAGCTGGGTAGAGGTCTGTTTGTGAGGTTTTAGGAGGGGCAAGAGAGGCATAGGGAAACTCATTCTCATTGAACAGCACATCCCTAGACAAGTATATTTTATTGGTAGTGGGATCGAGACAAAGGTACCCTGTAGTGTTGGGGCCATAACCCAAGAAAATGCAATGAGTTGACCGAAAGCTGAACTTATGCCTGTTCATTGGCCTGAGATTGGGCCAGCACCCACAACCATAGACCCTCATGACTGAATAATCTGGTGGAACACCAAAGAGGGTTTCAAAGGGGGATTTGTAGTTCAGTACACTTGAGGGTGTTCTATTGATTAGATAAACCACTGTAGTGAAGGCTGTCCCCCAAAATTCATAGGGTAATTTAGCATGAGCAAGCATAGCTAACCCTTTATCAACTATCCTCCTGTGGCGGGTTTCAACTGTTCCATTCTGAGCATGAGAATAAGGGCAGGTGAGGCGATGCACAATGCCCTTTTCCTTGAAAAATTTAGTGAGAGACTGAAACTCACCTCCCCCATCACTTTGAACAGCCTAAACTGTAGTTTTAAACTGTGTGCCAACATAGGACAGAAAATCTTGAAACACTTTGTGAACAGCAGATTTTAAAGGTAGGATATATATCCATGTAAACTTAGTGCAAGCATCAACAATAGATAGATAGTATTTCCCACCATTTAGGGTCAAAACAGGGGCAGGCCCCCAAACATCAACAAAAACAAGTTCAAAAGGCTTAGAGTAGCTAGTGTGTCTTTCAGGACGAGGAAGAGTATGCATTTTCCCCTTAATACAGCCCACACAATTATTCAAATCTAAAGAAGTTTGAGAACAAGGTAACTGATATTTATTGATGGTAAGCTTGGTCATCCTTGAGGAAGGATTTCCAAGATGAAGGTGACATGTGGAAGATGGAGCTTTGCTGGTGGAGTGTGCTTGGTGTCTTTTGTGGTCTTGTGGTGTAAGGTGTATGTGGTAGAGTCCCCCCTTAAGTCCTCCTCTGGCTAGGATTCTCCCCTGAGATTTGTCCTCAATATAAAAACAATAAAGATGAAACTCAAAGTAAACACCATTGGCAAGAGCAAATTGATGGACAGACAAAAGATTTTTATTTAGGTGGGGGACATAGTAAAGTGGGGACAAGGTAAATCTGGAATTTGAGTGAATAAAATTTCCTGAGCCTCTGCTGTGAATGGGAAGCGTATTACCATTGCCAAGATGAACATCCTCCTGGCCAGTATAGGATTGGTTGTCAAGATTGAGATTCCCCAATTGATTTGTGAAACTGTCAGTGGCAGCAGTATCTGGATACTAGTTCAGATCTGGAGTACTAGCCGAGGTGTAATTAGCACCAAAATTCCTGGGGGGATTAGGTTGATAGCTGTGATTATACCTGTGATAACACACAGCAGCAGTGTGTCCCATTTTGTTACACACCTGACACTGTGGTCTAGTATCTGGTCTGCCTGTAAATGTAGTAGGGTTACTTCTCGGGTAACCTCCTGACCCAGAATATCCCTTCCCCTTGTTGTTTCCCTTGTCAGAATTGTTGTAGCGTTTGGTCTGAATTTTGTTTTTGGACTGTGTGTTGATGTTTGTGGTGTTAGCTGAAAGTTGAAGGGTGGCAGTGTGAGTGGCCTGGATTGCCTCATGATTAAGTAAGGCACTATAAAGTTGTTGAGAGGTTAAGGGATCTGGACGGAGAGTGAGGTTTGTTTGCACAGACTCATACTCTGGTCCTAGGCCAGATATAATATAAGAGCAGAGTTGGGAATCAGTCAGTGGTTCCCCAGCAGCAGATAGAGATGTAGCAAATGCACGCATTTTTTTGAAATATTCAGTTATGGAATCACCCCCTTTCCTAGCATTACCAAGCTGGACTCGAATCTGTAAGGCTCTTGCCGTAGATTGAGCTGAGAACATTTCTTTCAGCATATTCCAAGTAGTAGCAGCAGTGTTACATTCAACTACATTACCAATAATTGATTCTGATAGAGAAGTGTTTATTACAGACATGACCATCTGATCATATTGTTGCCATTGCAGATATTCAGGATTCAACTCACCATTGATTCTCTCGCTTGGTTGAGTTTTTGATCCGTCGATCCAGCCAAACAGACCATGGCCACGAAGGTATGGCTCAATCTGTTTTCGCCAGGTGGGGTAGTTCTCAGACGTTAGTTTGATGAAGTTTGATTAGGGGTGGCAATTTTTACCCAACCCGATAACCCGACCCATACCCAACCCGAAAATAGTGGGTTCGGGTCACGATTATTGACCCATTTAATTATTGGGTCGGGTATGGGTTACCTATTAAATTTTTGGGTTGGGTATGGGTTCAAAGTCCTAACCCATAGTCAACCCGACCCGTTTATTTTATTTTATTAAAAATAATAATAAATAAATAATTAGATAAAAATATAAATATATTACTAAGTAAGTGCTAACCTACTATTAGTATAATACAGATTATGTAGTATCATTTTTATGAGAGATTGTTTATTTGATAATACTACTTTGTTGTATTTCTTTATAAAGCGAAAACGAGAGTATTCGTTATGTGGATTGTCAAAAGACAGTGTGTTGCTCTCTCTTCCACAGCTCCCACTGTGGTCCTATCTCTTCTATACTCTGAAGATTTTTGTCTATGTTTTGATTCTATATTCTGAAGGAGAAAATACAGTTATATTTGACCCAGGCGCGTACACATCACCTTCTTTTGTTAAGTGATACTAAGCACGACATGTATGTGGAAAAAGAAAAAAGACGGAGGATAATGAAAACTCTGGAATATCTACTATATTGAATATATGATTTCATTCATTTGTAACTCCGTTTGAGCAATCATATAAAAAATTTAATTCGAGGTCTTTTAAATTTTGCATAGCCTAATTATGTTGGGTTAAACGGGTCGGGTATGGGTTTAATCCTTTTATATGGGTCGGGTATGGGTTGATAATTTGTAACCCGATTATTATTGGGTCGGGTATGGGTCAATACAATTTTAATTGGGTCGGGAATGGGTGAGCTTCAACCCGACCCATTAACCCGAATCGCCACCCCTAAGTTTGATATGGGGGAGATCAAGGAGGGCATTGAAGTGGAGCCGGTGGTGGAAATCGAACCAGAGCTGGCACTGGTGATCGCCGGCACTGTGAATCCACTGGAGACGGATGAAGTCGTCATTGTAAGAAAAAAAAAGATACGTGTATAGTATAGAGAATGTTTTGAGAATTGAATATGCCAACCTGAGTCAGGCGGCACTGTGCACTTGTATTTATATTAGGGTTACAAGAGATAGATATTTACAGATGTAAAATAGACTTATAAGACATTATGAATTGGGCCTAAGTTACAATTGTGGGCTTGTTTTATATGTATGGACTGACACTGGAATGTGTGTCGTATTAAAGACAACTTTTTGAAAAAGTGAAAATGCGGTGAGCGTGGATCGAACACGCGACCTTCAGATCTTCAGTCTGACGCTCTCCCAACTGAGCTATCCCCGCTGGTTGGAAGTTAACTTTCTAAGTTTTTATTACAATCGACTGTTCATTCTCGTGGACTAGCAAATCAGGCGTTTTCTTGCAGTTAAATAGAGAAACACGAGGAAATTTAAAAGCTTCAGCCAGTCAATACATTCCCTTTGTTACGAGTAACGACGTTATCAGTTCCTATGGATGAATTCCAACTTTAGCAAACACTATTCTCAACCTCAAAGTTACCGCAATAGAGATATCGCGTGAGAAATTCTCAAGATTTGTTGTTGTAACCTCTTGCTTCCTCCTTTCTTCTTCCCCTATAACTCCTGAAACATCATCAGGTGGTTTTGCAGGAGGCGAATCACACCAGATTTCTCAATATAGCATCTTCTTTGATTCTTCCATAATGTCACTCTGCCTGGTTTGTAGTTTAACTAGCCTCTCTATATTTTGTCAACAGAAATCAATTCCTTGCTAGATTAATGTAAAATCTTTGTAAGTATGTACACAGCATATATGCAACATTTGGGATAGGTTGCGGGTAGTTGATGTTGTCCAGCTCAGAGGAACGAGCGAGAAAATGAAGCAGCAAATTTGACAGCTTCAGAGTATACCAGCGGCTTCAATCCGCTCTGGAGAAACTTCAACCGGAGCTCCTGTTCCAGTACTCGGACTTTGACACACCTATCTTCGCAAAACAAAAGCACACTTTTAAAATGTGTGTTTTAATTTATGACGGGGACATGTGTTGGGGCTGAAATTTCTTTCCAACTAAACATGTAGATCCCCATGTCAGAAATCATTACTCGGTAAAAACAGTGCACTTGCAAAATACAGCTCAAATGACAATCGTTCGTGTGAGTTAACTCACACATTAGATTCACGAAAAAGCATTTCAGAACAGATTTCCCAATATGAGAGACTCAATGATTAAAACTGTTGCAGATCTTGAAGAATTACTTTGAAGTTGAAGTTTATGCGCCAGATTCGTGGGAAGGATTCCATGCAATGACATATTTTCTCAATAAAATGTTCAGGAGCATGTATTGCACAAAAGCTGGCTCGAACATCGTACATATGTTATAGTTACGGGTATTCAAATCGCTAAAAAAGTTAGAATACCGAAGACGAAAATCAGAATGCACGCCCCTATAGTGATCAGAGAGGATAAGTTTCCAGTTTTCAACCAGAAGGAAATCTTATTTTATTTGCGTTCTCCATAATTAGATGTTACATTGATGAAGCAAGGGTACCTGACTAGGAGGACGGCAATACATCTTCAAAGAAGAGGTCAAAATCACCATTCTGAGCATCGAACTCCAGCAGCTTGTCCCATGCATTCTGGCGCAGTGTTTTTAAGCATTGGCATAGACCATTAAGACATGTTGAGATGCGTAATCAACATGCTACAGTTAAGAAGATCAAGCTCACAACCTTATAGTTGGTCCCGGGCTATAATTTCCTCATGAGAGAGTCTCTCAACATACTCATTATTTGCAGTCGCATCGATTTGGATGCAGCTCTCTTTATGACTTCCAGTGGGACACCTATATCAACATGGCAAACATAATACTATAAGGCAATGGATGAACATCAACGGCTCTTACCCTTGGCAAGTCTTTCAGCTGACGCTCTATTTGGTTATAATGCCCCTGGATGCATTTTATTTCCAGATTTTGGTTAAGATCTCCTTGGATTAGAATCAGGGGATAGATTCCATGCTTTATCTCAGGAGGTTAGTATTATTGCAAACACTTCACGAGAAATGTCAGACTTTCAAGTGAGCATACGCTCAAAGTCAAACCATTCCCTGTGGGATCGCAGAGATCGATCTTGATTTGGTCCTTCTTATTGTAATTGACTTAAAATCTATTGTGGGCTGGGCTTACAATTACAGGGGGCCCATCATTCGAGGGGGTGCGGGGGGCTCCCCGCTTGGACCGTTAGGAGGTGCGGGGGCGAAGCCCCGCGGTATAGTACGGCCCAAAGCCCATATCGGGTTTTTTTTTCTTTTGAGATGAGTATGTCTATATTTAGATGTGTGTTTTAGGGTTGTAGTAAGCCGCTCTTACACTCACGAATTCGAACCCCTAAAACGAGTTTCCTCAACGTTCTTCTCCTTCGTTTTCAGTCATTATTCACTCTATTTTACAACACTTCTCCATAAATCGAGAGGAACATTCACTAGCATGACATTAAATTCATGGCTTGCTAAAATCGCTATTTCTAAATATTCAACAACGCATCCATCTAAATCGAGAGGAACATTCACTAGCATGACATTAAATTCATGGCTTGCTAAAATAGCTATTTCTAAAATATTCAACAACGCATCCATCTAGTGATATCATTTTGGCATATGCGTAAACAATGTAAATTCAGATGACAGATACTTTAAACATACCGGCAAGTAGAGCACAATGCAAACCTGCAAGCCATCATAAAAACTTATACATGTTAGGAAATAAACTGTATAGAAGTTTCCATGTCAAAGAAGATGTATCCTACTCACCGTAGCTGAGCAGCGCCTTTCCGGGGACAAGCCTGCGGTGAATGATAAACAACAACTCATGCGTGAGTACAGTTGCAGACAATTAAGAAACACCTAATGCAATAACCATAAACATACTTTTAGAAAGAAAAAAGTTAAATCATTTAGCATCTACAGAGCAGTAGCTTTCCTTTTAGTCACTCACACCAGAGCAGTATCATCTTCAGATACACAGGAATTCCAGCATGTAGGTACAACAAAACTCAAGTGGACATTTGCTCATAGAGAACAGAAACTAATCTTCAAAATCGTGTACTAATTGGAATAGCAGTTCTTAAGACATGTATCCAAGAGACAGATGTCTCAGAAAGATTTGACTACCTGTATAGAAATACAATATCTCTAGCTGAGTACAGTTTTCCTCAGGACTCAGGACACTCATCGTGTAGAACTTAATTTTCTCTGACTGAAAGGAGGAATTAAGGATAACAATATGAGTTCAATGATCTGACTTTCATAAGCATTACCCGGTCTCTAACTAGTGTCAGATTAGGCATATTACCAAATAAACTCCAAATAGTTGTAGATGAAGAATTAAACAAAACAATTTGAGTTCAATGCTATAATTTGCGGAGGCAACAAGTGGTTGCTAGCTACTCTCAGATTAAGCTTACAATTAAAAACCAGAATTGTAGGGGGGGGGGGGGGGGGGGGGGGGGGACTACCTTTGCCAATAAATCCTCTTCAAATATTTCAGTCAAATGTGTACATAGTAGAACCTGTTGTCAATGAATAATAAAGGAAAGCTTTATATGTGAAAGTTTTGGGCATATTACAAATTTGAATTGTTGATTAGCAGTAAGCTCACTAAAGACACTGCTTTCGCTTCATTTTCCTCATTCTTTCCAGAGAAATATATCTACTCACTTTAGGAGGATCATCATGGACCGCAAAGTGATTTACAATTCCACCCAAAAGGCCAACACCATCTGGAAAGAGTCACATGTATGCATAATGAATGACAACAACAAAATTGTATAGCCACTAACTAGTGATTTATGGCACTGTAATATGGTATTGAGTTGAGCAAGACTTCTTAACCTTCGGTAAGAGTGCCTTTCCCAAATTCATCTAGAAGGCACAAAGACTGCGATGTAGCGTGCCTGTAGGTTTATCACAAGCGTGAGTGATACACCAAAACTTGTAGTATATTAGACATATCTGAATGCTCATCAAGCACTCCTAGCTTAGTCTGAAACCAGTGCACTTGAGACTAAGAGGTCTGGATGCCTTGCACCCAGGCAACTACCCCAATATCATTAATAAATTAAAGCAGGAGATATATGAAAAAGTTCTCTAGTTTGATGTTAGTAAAAGTGGAATCCACTATATAAAACCTTAGAAGAAAAGTAAGATGATTAATCATCAAGGCTGGGATTAAAAAAGGATACCTCAGCATCATTCCTACTTGATGTAGGTCAATCATGAATGTAGACTGTTCAGCAGTCATGTGCTTCCTCCCCATAGCACAAAATATCCTGCGCTTATCAATTAGAACCATTCAGATCTAGCTCTTGGAGAAAATTCAGCATTTTTTTTTTTGATAAGCATATTGATAAGCTGACCTATCTGTCAATCCCACAGTGGCAGCATCAGCTGGGACAAAGCTACCAATATGTGAGAGGAAGACAATCAGAGCTACCTGCAAATATAAGGCACCCATAATGAATTGGTTTTGGAGCCAAAAGATCATGATCTGCTACTATTGAATTGGTGGAGCAACTGAAAGACCTGACGGGTCATGCATCATTATTAGCAGCCAAAGAAGAGATAGTTGCAAATTAGAGCAGAACTTCATTTTTCAGACATCCCAGAGAAATCCAACACCATTATTTCAGACACTTACCTGCTTAATATAGATACTTTTTCCTGAAAAATTGGGCCCTGTGATGATGCTAATCCTTCCTGAAATAACCGAACAAGAACATTGAATCTAGAATTCATCATGACAAAAGGGGAAATGGACAATACTTTAGCAGACAATAAATAGGATATGGTATCACCAAATGTATATACACAGCCACCTTCATCTATGTTAGTATCATTGGGAATAAATGTATCCACAGTCATCTCTTGTAAGACATGCCTAGCGAGGAAACAAAATCATTAGGCATACAGCTATGATCTATGTAGAGGAGGCTGTAGTGCATAGGAACAACAAGCTTAATGAGCAGAAATCTGGATTCTAACCTTCCATTTTGTATGTCAATTACAGATTCTGACGTCAAGACAGGCCTCACATAGTTGTTTTGGCGAGCAACCATAGCTAATGATAATAGGCTAGCATATTGACATAGATAAAGTCATGATACAGCAGATGCTAAGGTCACTCATGGATGCACGTGAGAAATACTATTGAAGTTTGATGGAGAAAATACCAATCAAGTTCAGCTGCAAAGTTCACAGCCTTCAGCAGATGATCAGAGAACAAAAGTACATGTAATATCAAGTCCCTTATTATTGCCCTTCCATGTCTGCATTAAAAACCATTAAAAGTTAAAGAAGTACTGACAAAAATAAATTATACAGTATTTGAAACAATAACAAAACCAGAAACAGTCCACCGTGTCATTCCTGCACAGAATAGATACTGAAAGCTAAAGTTTAACTTTTAGGTTTATCTAATTGTTCAAAACATATAAACTGGAGGCTAGCTACAAATCAGAGGCCAACAAATATTGCACAGTAAAGACCATTAATCAGATATTACAAGGTAGTGAACCTAGAATCTTGTGATATATGTCTCCCAGCAGGCAATCCAATTCTCTCGTCTTCGAGGTATGATAGTAAAACCTTCTTGTCTCTTGATCACCATCAGAAAACTAAATAATGACATGACATGGTTCAAAGGTGAACAAATTAAATAAACAATTCATTAAGAAATGTCATCAGTAAAATCCGCAAGTAAACTCACTGCAAACTCGATGTCCTGGAATCTTTGTAGAGTAGAATCATCAAGTTTTTCTTCAAAAATGCATAACAGGTATCCTAGAGCTCAAAAAAAAAAGTGAGAACTGAGAAGGAATGTTTGTCTCATTAATGCACATTTGATAAATTTACCATGATCCTTGACATATGTAAACGACAACAGAATTACAATATGGATGGAACATATTGTTTTCTCACTTCTTGGCAGGACAGAAATATAGCTTCTGGTGTTAACAACACTATATGCTGAAGCATTATGTTACACATTTCCTTTCATACCTTTCATCCTCGCTGAAACTCAGTGATGACAGGTAAACAAGACATGGTAATAAAAGGTTGTACAGAGATCCTCTAACCTATTTGATGTATATAGACTACAGAAGAATTATTCTTTCTTCCAGGTAAATAAGGAAGCCGCGCAAGCTCCAACGCTGAGACCTGCAAGGCACTTACATAGCCAGCAGAGTGTACCCAGACACATAAGCCAGTTCGAGGCAATTAAAATTTCTTTACTTCCATTTGTGTCAGCTATTTTGCTAGAAGAAATGGATTTCAGAACTGAAAGGCGTTGGAAGATAACTACCTCTTCGAGGAATTCAGGTAATTCTTCATATATTTGCCTCAGTTCATCCAACTAAAGAACAAAATAGACAGATAAGTACCAAAGAAGCCAGGTTACAAATCTTACAGATCTTTCATGCACTGGATATCAACTCTCATTCTGAAGAAGAATGTTCACTCATAAATGTCTAACCTCTTCACAAAAACCATCTTTAACTACGGTGCTATAGCCCTTTTCTTTAGTTCTACAAACGTCCATTACCCCTATGACCTGCGTGATCCGACAAAATAGATAGGTGTTGATGATGAATCAGTATCCTGTAACAAGTTATTAGAGGAACAGTTATAACATAAACACAGTGCGAATGTATCAAGGAACAGATGGAACAGGGGCTTTCAGAACAAATGACACAATGTTGCTGACTACGTATAGGGATAGTTCATATGAGCTAAAATAGGCTAACCAATTCATAAACGTAAGCAAGCTCTGGAGTGATGCACGAATCAGACTGCAAAATGTTTTTTCAAAGATCTTATGAATATCCATCATGAAACATCTCTTGCAAGAATTAATACAGAAATGATACAGTTCCCTTATACCTTGTCAATTATATCCATATTCAAATTCTTTGCATGTTCTCGTAATTGTTCAGAAATGCCCACTTCAAATACCTTGTTCAGGTGCAACAAGGAGCAAATGCTCTGCCAGGACAACAATATTAATTAACACTTGTATTATAACCGCCTGTAGGTATTGTACTACTGCTATTAGTATCAACATAAATAACATATACAGCATGACAAAATATATAATTTCTAATCTTCAATGACAATGAAAATGATTATGCTTCACGTTTTTTTTACTCTTAATCATGTTTTTAGTGTAATGTCCCTTTATATATCTTAAACTCAGCATGTCTTGACACTATAAAGCAAGTACAACATTCTTCTTAGCTTTATATAACCATGGAATGATAGCAAAGAGAAATTTTGAAATATATACACTCTGGAATGTATTTGATTAGACCTTAGAAGATACATAATTCAGAATTTACAAAATATTAATTAACTACAGAATAGAATGTTGGTAATGAATATCTAACCTAGCATTATAAGAATATGGACTTATATTCACCATTTGGAAGAAGCCAAGGTGAACTATTAAGTAAATTGTTCTATAGAATCTGACATCCTCTGCTCTCGTTACACCTTGAAGAAATTGATAATCCTAAATGATCAATGGTTAATGTGACCCAGCAGCCTGCTTATATATGAAACACCTAGTCATAGTGCATATGGATGTGACCTACTTAGGTTAAGAACATCTGAAATAAACTGGGTGACATGCAACTGTAAGAACTAAGCTCTCCAACAAAACTTTCTTGCCCTAAGTTAAGAAGCTAAATGTAAGAAACTCATCTGATGCCCCAAACCCATTTCCTGTTCGCATATTTATAAGCTGAAAACCTGATTAACTACAGCAGTTAATATAAATTAACCAAAGTGAACTATGGGAAGTAGGGAACTCCCTAACATAAACTCATACGGATGCCACATCCACATGTAACAGAAAGGTGACTAAGCTGATAAAGTTCTTAGTGGTCATTATCTTTTTAAATAGGTTGGAGTTCTGAATGCATGAAACAGATTACCATATACACTACCGCAATCTCTCAAGGCAGTGTCATTTGATGTACAAGCACAGAGCTCAGATGCTACTAAAATCCATCATTCTGTTTTCGACACTGTTTAAAAACAAGATGGTTCTTTACTGCAGTTTACTAACACACATTGATGAAGCTGAAATGCTATCCAAAAACTTTATAAAAACCGACTATTTCCTGTTTTAACACTGTATGTCTTGTCAAAGACTTTAGGGAAAGTAAGGCAATCATGAAGATAAAAAAGAATATACTTAACTAGAATGCCATCATCTACCCATGAAAAATGAGAGGAATGCAGAAAGTTAGTGGAAGAGATGAAGGTGAACAATAGCTAAAAACATGCTAGTTGCACATATGTATATTGCAACGTGAATGAGGCAAAGAAACTATCCAAACGGGAATGTCACTGTAAACCTCTATACTTTAATTAGGAATGTAGAACATGGTCATTGGTAACCTGTTCCGCCCATCATAATGATAGAGTCTTTACATATTAAGGCTCCTCCAATATATAAAAGCAACATATCAGTAATATATGAGTGTTACTTTCTACTAACAAGAGTAAAAACATTTAGTAGTTGTATTACCTTCAAAAAGGATGCCCAATCAGCAGAAGTGCACAATGCGCATGGGGAGTTAAATTTCTTGCATCATTAAGCCAAAATGTCAGGTAATTAAAAAGAGAATGAAGATGTGGCAGCAAAGAGTTCCAAATAATCCAGTCCAAATATGAGTAAAAGCATATACCAAATGAAAATTGCAAGGGTTGTAAAAGAGAACATAGCATACACCTAATTAAGATGAATACAAGTTAAATACTTTAAGGCTATAATACTAAATCTGCTGTGAGTATCATGACTAGGCAATATCATGCAACTCTTCAATACACCAAACAGAAGTTGCAATGATTAGCTTTTTTCGGCTGACTAACTGCGGTGTATTACTCAATTTCACACAATTGACAACCACTATATTATGTGGAGTAAACGAGTCAGATAACAAATGAGCAAACTGGCTTATACCTTGAGTATGTAAGGTACATCCTTTACAGATTTGAGCGCCTCACGTAGTGAGACCATCAACTCCTCTGAACTCAAGAAAAATGTTATCTTGACGTATTTAAGAACTGTTTGTAGTAATGGACGAATATGAAATGTAAAACAAGGCCAGTTTTATTCCCACATAAAGATATCCTGTTAAAATCAAGTGTTAGATTCTTTTTGTCTTAAATCAGTTCAACACTTTCCTAGTGAATGATCAGCTCTAAGTATGCAATATCGGAATTAGCCCGTGAGAAAGCATGGAGAGTAAGCAATAAATAAGTGCTGTTCATTTTGGAAATTTATCAATCAGTATAAGAAATGTCACTACATATAATGAGGTATCCCCAAACAAACAATTAACAGTTTTGTTAGGAATCATGATACAGGGAGATAATAAAAATAAAAAGATATATCATCAGAGATAGGATTGTAGACTTGAGCTAGAGATGATAAAGACCTAAAGATTTTTATTATCTGACACGTTCCAATAAGTAGAATCCTTGAGGGAGCTTGTTTTGGGTTTCTATGTTTGGTCACAAGAAAGCTTGTTTCGGGTGATTGGTCAGTGAGGGTTTGGATAGATACTTATTCAAATTATTCTATCTGATCAAACAGGGTTACGCAGGGTATACTTAGGAATGGTGGTAGGTGATTATTGAATTTTTTGTATGAGCATTAGGCCCCCAGATTAAAGAAGCGAAAACTTTCCTTAGGCTCTTAGGTTTGTTTAACTGAGCTGTGGCTGGAAAGGAGTTCATCTTTAAGGTCATGGTATCTCAGTGACTACGTAAGGATGAAGTGGTTTTAATCTTCTTGGTGGCTAAATAAATTATATAAGCCATCACTCTAAATAAGAGATATTGCTGTTACTGTGTGTTTGTATCATTATAAAAAATGACAAATCTATCTATAATAATAACATTTTATCTTACCATTAATCCTAAGCAATCTTATCATTCATCCTACCACGTCTACCTCTTTATATTCTTTAAGCTAGCATAACTTATATCAAGTTTCTAACCGCAAGAGAAAGCAACAGTGGAACCTTGCAGTTGCCAAGGCAGTTATTTGTAAAGTTTGATGGCAACTAAGTATACATTTCAACCCAATTCTAACGTCAAACTTTGACAAACAGCTTGACAAAATATATGTTCAGTCCATTTTAGAAAAGGATACTGCATCAAAGCGGCTATTCAGAGTTTCAAGATCCACTACAGGCCGGAGGAACCAGTTCCTACAAAGAGTAGATGACCTTCATAATCATATCCAAGAGATGTTGAATTGAACTGACTTCAGTGTAGTAGATGTTAAGAGTTTGTTAATAAAATCTACAACATACCTCAACAGACGCCTCCCAACAGGTGTTAGACACTGGAAATAAAAAACAAAGCATTAGAGACATCAACATTGTGCAGATACTTAAGATGTCAGAGTAAGAGCAGAACCTTGTTCATCATTCCAAAAACGGAAAACCTGTAATCATTCAGAAAACAGTTAGAAATGAGTATCAAATGTCAGTAAACGGGAAACAGTTTCAGTGATCACCCTTCTTTTGCTCTTCCGATCCCCATATGGCTGGGATGTTTGTCGACCTGAAAAATCTGTAGCGCTTCATGAGCCGCGGCATCTAGTTTGAGGAAATTGTTTCTACTCATGTCAAAGTCAAAACCTAGAGGGCACCATTACCACTTCCCTGAGCTCAAAACGTTTGATAGTCCTAAGCAGAAAATTAACAGTAGTTTCCATGTCTAACTATCAGCTGCAGAGGATACAATGAAAGTTCAATGATGGAATCAATCGTAATTGAAGCATTCCCAGATTCTCTTTGTTCTAGAATATCGACAACTCCCTCATTTTCCAATATAGCTAGGAGGCCTCCACTTGCTCGAACTTGCACCTCACTTCCAACGTCCATCATAGAGCTCAGCTATCACATACAATACTGACTTGAGTCAGAAATGAGGCGGGGCATATTTAGCAGGCAGAAGCTTGAGACTTCACAAAAATTTGGGATGTTAACATCTCCAAGTCAAACTTATAATACATATCTGTGGGATGTTAGGCTGACATTTACGATTAACAGATGCAAAAAGGAGATAATTGTTGCCAGTAAAAAGTTAATGATACAGGATTGAGTGAATAATCACATTAAATTTTAGAGGGAAGACACTGAGCATTATTAACTTCAAGTTAAGCAAATTAATGTATGAAACCACGTAGAGCTTGACTTAAGAAAATTCAGTAGTGGTGGGTAATTCATATATATTAGCTGCATAAGCTTGCACCAGTTTTCCAGAGAAGCATACCCCTCCATAGATTTACTCTTCAAGAAAAAGAGCAAGCAGATTGGAAATTAGCAAGTAACTGGATTCACTATCAGGATATGATTCTTGTTTTCTGGTGGAAGGGAAGGGAGGATCAGCCGAAATGCAAGATTTCTCGCTCAAATTGTGCATTTGTCTCTATCAATATATAACACTAAAATTGCATGCATTAAAGTTACAAGTAATTCATCAAATTAGCTTCAGTGAGGTCATGAGAACTATAGAAGGTGTAGGCATAATGCTCTTTAGTGTGAGCATATTGGCAGTCTCTGTAAGGTTCCTCGTGGATATTCACAAGGCCTAGAGCCATGTGTACAAATTAATTTGTGCCTGGTTGCAAACTCACATAATGAACTCTTCCTTCACATTCAGACCATCCTCCATTCCAGTCACTCTAAGATATGTCAGCCTGCGGATGGGAAAGAAAACAAAAAGAGACAGTGTGTGAGGGTATGATACCAACGCATGAATGATGAGTGTATAAGCAACGTTTCTAGTTTAATATTAGTTGCCTGGCACACAGAATTTCCAAGTATCTTTCAACAGCCTACACAAGTGCCAAAACACACTTAGATCGAACATATGCCCCTTTCATCTGTAACTTGTGTATATATTACAAATGATAAAAAAACATGCAAAAGAAAATGTGTTCCTACGTTGTCCTAAGACACAAACCTGTGCCATGCTTGCTCATAACTGAACACCGCACTCTTCACAAGTTTCACAGTAGGTGCCTCAGCTACTCCATCTGCACAAAATTGGAAGTGTTGAGAATCAGAGATTATCCGCACAATAGTTCAGGAACAAATGAAAAGCGCACCACTTCTCTGTAAAGCAGACAAAAAGGATTCCTCAGCTTTGCTGCTGGTATATATGATCAGAGGTTTTGCCTGATATTTAACTGGACATAAGCTCCAATCAGAAGATTAGACAAACATGTACAGGGTAACGGGTAGTTTTGTGTGTGTATCATAAAAATGTCATACTCAGGTCTAGTATTGGATAATTAGCACCATCCTCCCACACTTCAAGGACATGAAGTTGTCGAATGCTAGCATCATAGTAAGAAACTCCAATTCTGTTTCAGAACAAAATCCATCAAAATCACAAATGAGTATTCCATCCAACAGTCAGAGATGCTTACTTTTACTTCTAATGAATTAGAAAAAAAAACTAAGTCTACAAGCAAGAAAAACCTGAAGCCATGCATGACACAAGACATGTAAACCTGCAAATTAATGAGCCAACATGATTACTCGAGCTCCACAACAAAATGACTAATTCTTTTTCCAGAATTATTTAGCATTGTATAATTTTAGCTTATCAAAGTTAGCAGCGATACAGCATGGATCAAAGAAAACGCCGAATTTCCTGATATTTTGTTATCCGACCTAGGCATAACATGTCTTTCTACATGGCTTCCAGTAAAATTCATCGCGAAATGAGTCATTAAACTCATAGGATCATAAACTTTTTCTCAAGCTTGGAAGAATAGAAAAGAAGCGCAGGAACTGCGTCTAATCAACACTTCAGCTATGGCGGATGACAACTTTGAACGATTAGTAAAATAAATCAGTGAGAATCATAGTTCGAATTGGGAATTAAGTGGCAACTAAGTTGGAGATAATTGTATTTTCTTTAGTGAAGTGGATGTGTCACACTCTCAGACTCTCAGTGCATCAATACTAGTTAAAGATGTAATCATAGTTCCTCGACAATATCGTGGCCATTAAAGCTGTTAACTGGTTGATCTGAGAGATTAACCTGAGCTTGAGCTTCAAACTCATCCATTTCTTCCATAGTTAGTTCGTCGTACTCCGATCGCTCAAACGTAGCCGAGGGGACTAGAAAGTAGACTTTTGGCGCGCTCACTGTTTGGTTTCTGCTCCCGTTGTCCCCGTAGAGGAACTCCGGAATTGGACGTGGCTTTGACGCGACTTGGATGAGGATGATAGGCCTTATAACCAAGGAAAGTTTCATGGGCTGGGCTGTTCATATGTGTTGGGTAGATAGGCTCCTCTGGATTTGGCGGCGAAGATTTGAGATTTGAAGGGTGTTTCAATAATCTCATAAAAAGAGGACATTTACTGTAAAGTTAATTGGTGAACACCAAGTCCAAACAAAAAAAAGGAAATTTACAAAAAAATAAATGTAGTTTTAAATGAGGCCCGTCCCTGCGGAACCGAACCTTAATTTAAACAAATATAAACATTAATGAAGATATTAAAATTTCATATACACCACAATGTATGTGTTGTAGTCGATTGCATACAAAAATAACTCAGCCATTGCTATTATATGAGAGCTAGCTCCAGCCCACCTACCCCTGATTACATTTATCAGTCCGGACAAGAAACTGTCACTGATGCCAATTGTAAGATTGTTTTATTTTATAAAGGAAATAAAAATAGAGAGAGAAATGTTAGATTTTAAACCTATCCAATTGTAAAATCTGTCGGCTTTGGCTTTGATATGATCCCGTTCTAATAGAAAATTCATAAGATGCCAACTTTATTAATTTCAAAATATTACTAATTTTTGTTTCAAATACATTATGTTCAGGGATACATATTTTTATGCCTTCCTTACATTGTGACAGCTTGTGTGAATATCTGTCGAAAGATAGCATACGTAGATTATCCACAAATATGATAATGCATTCCATTTCATCTTCTTTGTCATTGTGAATAGCCCCAAATTAATGGAATCTACAACTCCCTTCTCGTCCTTCTCTCCTAGTTGTATAATCAACAAAGGGTCTAGGGGCGACACAAATTAACATTGTAGCTAGTGGCCAATGAAAGACTTGGATTAGAAGTTGTTGCATGTAAGATCATTAGTAGTATGAGCTTGATTGACACCATGCATGTGATGCCCCATGCCTGAGATATAAGTAGTAACACGACTGGCTCACAAAGATACATATGAGTTAAGTGTTTAGAGAGATTGGTTTCCAAGCCCAAATGACATGAGTTAAGTTATTGAATAGTTTCCTATATGAAGGTGTTACAAATGACATCAAAATTTAAACAATGGCAGGATGGACAACCCAACATCTACTATGAATGTCTATGAGACATAGATGTTGGCCTCGTGAGAAGGATGTCGTTTTTTTAGTGAGAGTATGTGATACCCCATCCCTTCATATAATGTTTGTGTGTGGTTTATTCAGATGCATTTGAAAACAAAGGTCTCAAAAAGATTAGTTTTCACGCTCAATAACTCGAAAACTAGCTAGTTGTAGGTTTGAGTCAAATGAGACGGCTTTACTTAGCGTTCGCTCACGATTTCTAAAAGTAGGATTTCTTACGATTTGTTTAATGTGTGTATAGTTAATAAATATGGGTTGGACAACTGTACTATTGGTCAAATATGCATCAATTAAAAATTTGACACTTCTCATGTACTTTTAACAAAAAAAAAACATTAATCTGTCCATCGTTCTCAACGGGACCTATATCTCGTGCAATATGTTAAGTCAAATGAATCTGTTCTCTTCAAAAAAAAAAATGATCAAATTAATGTTTCTCTTCAATTTTAGTGACCTGAGCTGATACGTTATATATTTAAGCTACAGTGGGTATGAATTAAGTCTGACAATCACAAAATTTATTTATAAACAGACTTATAATTATGAAGAGAGTTATGAAGGGTAGGTATGAGTCGAATTGCTGCCGGTAAAAAGACTTCTTTATTACTCATCAAACACGAAAGAATATCTTAGTTTATGGCCTTTAACATGATATAGCTTTCTTATTTTTTAACTAGCTAGCTAGTTGCCATTGACCTCAGGCACATCAACGGGATACATATGGATCCTATCAGACCAAGCGTTAATACACTGTCCACCACCACCACTTCCCTTCTTCAATCCCATATCCTTTCCTACACACTTCCAAACGGCACTATTACACTTGAACCCACCCGAAGCACATCTGCCACACTCGATCCCCTCTCTTTACCCTCCCCTTAGCCTCGAGGTAACACAGGGAGTACCAAGTGGACGACGACGACGTGTTACCGAATCTGTAGAGTGTCATCTTGGAGGCCTCGACGTCCCTATCTGACAGCTTGAGCTGCTCCTTAATCACTTCGATTACCGCCCTCCCTCCCGCGTGAATGCAGAAGTGATCAAATGCTTTCTTGAAATCCGGCACGTATTGCCCTCTCTTCTTCGCCGGTGGCCATGCTCGTTTCAGAGAGTATCCATAATACGTACAGTAGTTGCTCTGAGTATGGTAGGACCAGTGGACCCAGCATCCCCATGTTAATCTTGAGTGCTTCACCTGCTACCTGGAGTGGAGAGCAATTGTCAAATTAAATTAGGTTTCATCAAATTGAGCAATATTAAAAAAGGATTAGTTAAAAAAGATATATATCATCATCATGACAATTACTTGAACGACGTTTCTGGAGAGTGCGACCCAGTGTGGTTATCTTCATCCGTCTCTTGGAAAACACACTTGTACGCGCTATCTTTCGCGCCAAGATGTGTACGTACAACATACTGCAACTCATACTTGGCTCTCTTACGATCCGACTTCTTATTCGACAGCAAGATCGCCGCGCCACCCATCCGAAACAAGCAGTTGGGAAGAAGCATAGACTTGGTCTTCCCAGAGTAAAGTGCGGAACAGATCGTCTCAGTACTCACCACCAGTGCCGTCGAGTTCTTCTGCACCCGCAACAGATCCTTAGCCAGACTCACCGCTAGTATCCCTGCACTGCAACCCATTCCGGATAACGAGAAGCTCCGGACATTACTCCGGAATCCAAACTCATTAACAATCATGGCTGATAGTGACGGAGTTGGGCAGTTAATACTGCAGTTTGTGATGAGAATATCTATGGATTTTGGGTCAAGATCGTCACCGTGTTTGGCGAAGAGATCTTTGACTAGGGAGAATATCACCGTCGTGGCTTCCTCCATGGCGGAATTGAAAGAATGATTGGTGGGTAGTTGGCGGACGCCGTCAGGGACGTAAGTCTCATCTCCCATCCCGGATCGAAGGAGGAGTTTACGCTGGAATTCGATGGATTCAGGACTGTACACTCCGCTGACTTCGACGTGTTCGATGAATGCTGGGATTGGGACTCGGAATGCGTCAGGGGCTCGGAAGCAGACGAAATCGATGAGGTAGACATGGCGGCGGGCTCGTTTGGATGAGATATGGACAGTAAGGAGAATGGCAACTACTAAAGCTGTCACTAAAATCTCCAAGTTATACAACAAAAGACGATGATCTCATTAGGAGTAATTACTTCTTGATTGAGTGCAAAGATCTCCATATTATATATGATGAGAGAATTAATTAAAATTAGGATCGATCATCTGATATACTTAAGTACTTAATCGAGGGACAGTAGTTATAACTATATCAAATTAGATCTCTTTGAAGACGACGGCCGGGATGTCTGATCAGTGATCACAAGTGAAAAAAGGCTGTTTATAATATAAACCTTGTCTTGAGTAAAGCTATCATGGAAAAGAAGAGGGGCCGGCCGGGTACCCTTTGTTCAAGCATAACAAGCGGGGATAAACATGTGTCATGCAATTTAAATGAAGCTACCACACGGCATTCAGCGGTGAAATACTGCATTTCACCGCCCACCTTACGGATCATGCTGATGGCCCTGTTACGCGAATGCACTTACTTTATATGCTCCTAGTAGCCACACTTCATCTGATTTGTCACTGATTATATATGTACAGTGACCTTTACTTTCAAAATACTACTATCATCTTACAAAACTCTTATTAGATGAAATGAAAATTTTCCCATTACTCAAAATTACAAAACTCTAACATCTCCCTTGATGAACAAAAACACAATTTCCCAAGCAACACAAGAACACCATGATCCAAGATGAACAATCATCCATTTATCATATAACTAAAGATTTTCTCTCAATATTATATACAAGATATGCGAATGAAGAAAAGACAATGTCGGCTATACATGAATATTTATAGTAGGGTTTTTGCATAATACAAGTGTGTACGTTGTGCTTCAATTATGGTTACAAATGTTGGTATCTGTGGACTGAGTTCTTGTTTGGCTTGACTTAACTTATGTTGGGCTGGACACTTTGTCTCAATACTTCCCCACTTTCGAGACGACATTAAGTGTACTTTTGAACGGAGAAATTCATGTCGTTGACATGGCAAAGATTTCCTTATGATATCGGTTATTTGGTCCCCCGTGTGTGTGAACGAGATTTCTAGGGTTTTGTTCAAACTCTTTCTCTCACAAAATGAAAATTGAGTTCAATGTGTTTTGCCCTTGAGTGAAAAACAAGATTTACAGCAAGATAGAGAGTTCCCATATTATCGCATCTAAGAGTGGGGTGATTGTAAGAGATGTAAACTAAGATCGACGATGAGGTTTTGAAGCCAGGGGAGTTTGCAGGTGGCATGAGATAAGATCGACATTCCGCCTCAGTTGTGGATTTGGCGACCGTGGGCTGCTTCTTCGACTTCCAGGATATGAGGTTTCGACCGAGGTAGACACACAAACCAGTGGTGGAGCAACGATCCTCTTGACAGCCAGCCCAGTCCGCATCTGCAAAGCCCTCAAGACAAAGATCGGTGGCTGCTGACATAAAAAGAGTAATCTATCATCGCATTCAAGTTACGAAGAACCTTTTTAGTGCCTTCCAATGATCTTGATTAGGGTTGTTGATAAGTGGTGAAATAATGCTATTTTAAGAGCTTCATTCACCTTCATTTTATTGGGTGCATAACTTATTTCACCACTTAATAGATTGTTTTTGTGATTAATAGTGAACTTATAGAATTTGATCTCTTGATAGGTAAAAGCTCATTTTGAGCATACTTTTGGGTTCTCTTTGAGCTAGTGGCATGCATCAAAAGATTCCCCATCTCTCAAGATTTCCAACACCATAAACGGGGAGCAATTCCGAGCCACAACGAAGATTCTAGGCCCCGCGCAAGTTAGAGCAAATCTTTGGAGCAGGACCGACCCATAGGACCGACCCAGTCTGGGTTGGTCGGATTGTTCCTCCTGGTGCCCAAGCTACTGGAATCGACCGACCCATGAGTCTGGGTCGGTAGTGGGTCGGTCGTACTTAAAGTTGCTCACGTGCCTTCTTCTTCGGAGGCCGACCGACCCACGGGACCGACCCAGTCTGGGTCGGTCGGACGAAAATTTTGCCCAGATTTGTGTTTTCAAAATCTGATTTTGGGGGACTCTATTCTCATCCTACATTCCACACGACCCCAGCCTGAAATAGGGAGAGAGAGTGGCGAAAATAAGGGAGAAAAGGAGGAAAAGAAGGGAAGAAGAGAAGAAGATTTCTACCTCCATTGAAGCTTGGAAGCTCCTCTAATGGCTATTTCCCCGATCTCCTTTCTCTTTCCTTTATCTATGGCTGAGTAGTTCCATTTGTATCCTAGGATGAGGGTATGACCCTATTTTTCTCATTGAATGCTAGAAACCTAACTCATTTATTACTCTTGTTTTATTCCCTTCAATATCAATTAATGCTTTAAATTGATCTCTTATTGCATTTATGGTGGTTTCATTCAATAGTTGAGCCTGAGTTTGGAACTAGACCAACAAGGGGTAAACCCTAACTTTTACTTTCTTGATTTTTGGGAGTAAATTATTAGGGCTATTGATTAAGAGTGTTTGCTTAATGCTACTTAGTTACTTAAACCTCCTTTAATTAAGGGTTTGATTAATTAGGTAAGAATTGAATTTCTCATGATTTGGGGATTCATGAGTTGAACTCAAATAGGCATTGAGATAATGAGTTATGGTTTTGAGGTTCTTTTAGTGAATTAGGTGATTCCCCACTATCCTAGGGTACTTCCATCCATTCCATACACAAACATTTTACTGTTTTATTGCATTTTCAATTGAAAAATAACCAAGCTTGCCTCCGGCTAAACCCCCTTTTTACTGTTTACTCACACTTTACTAATATACTGAAGCTTGGGATTTAGAAACCAATTTCCTTGTGGATACGACACTTGTTTTATTGCAACGAATTGGGTGCACTTGCCCATTTTAGCTAGGTTTAATTACTATGTTTGTAATTTGCCCAACAAGTTTATGGCGCCGTTGCCGGGGAAATTGATTATTCAATTTCCCTAGGTTCGGTATTTTAGTTTTTTTTTTTTTTTTCTTACGTTTTTTTTGTTTTTTTTTCTTATTCAAGTTTAGTTGTTCTTGTGTTGTCAGGTACCATTTGCTTTCTCAGTGTATGTCAAGTACTCGAGCTAGAGGCTCTCCCCTGATAAGCCCGAGAGCAGAACTTGAGCGTTGTCTACATAGAACTATAAGGGTCTTAAACAGCTCAATCATGGCTGAGCTTAACCCAGACGATGAGCACATTCTCAATGAACAGCAACCAGAGCCTCCTCAAACATTGAGCAGCTATTATCAACCGTGTACCGAAGGGAGAGCTTCAGCTATAGTTCTCCCCGAGATTACACCTGCAGAGGCCGGTCAATGGGTTTTCAAAACCCATTTCATCACTGCAATCAGAGACTTGGGGAGATTTAATGGGCAAAACCCAGATGACGCCCCGAACCACCTCAGTCTTTTCCTTGAGTTCTGCAACTCATTCAGTAAGACTGGAGCGCTTAACGAAAGAATAAGGTTGCAACTCTTTCCTCGTTCCTTACAAGATGCAGCTTCAAGGTGGTATCGCAGTCTTCCCCCAAGGTCCATTCACACTTGGTCTCAAATGGCCCAGTAATTTCTTGCTAAGTACTACCCAACCAGTAGGACGAGGCAATTAATTGGTGAGACTAATACTTTCACCCAGGAGCCGGGAGAGACTTTATATGACGCGTGGGATAGGTTCAAGGAGATGCTTATGAACTGCTCCCATCACGGTTTGGACGATCAATCACTGTGTCTATCCTTCTTCAATGGGTTAGACGATTCCAACCGTCTGCTTGTAAACTCCTCAGCAGGAGGAAGCTTCATGAATAAGTCACCTCAGGAAGCAATGGAACTCCTAGAGATCATGACTATGAATACAAGACAGTGGGCTAAGGGCAAAGGCCGAGCTCCAAGGGCCGCCGGTCTCTTACATGTCGAGCCAACCGATCACCTCTCCGCTCAAATCTCTTCGCTCACAAAAATGGTGGAGAAGTTAGCGGTTGGCCAAAAAGACAACGCCAAAGTCATTGCCTCTCTTGTTTTAGGGTCCACCTCTGAAGGTTGTGCAATTTGTGCTGGCCCACATGAGACCCACCAATGCGAAGGAAAAGGGTACATGGGCGACCAAGAGGAAGTGAACTTTGTCGGTAACCGCTACAACAACAACAATGCCCCATGGAGAAATCACCCGAATTTCTCATGGAGAGCACGAGCAAGGAGGACCAAGCAACTCTTATAACGCCTCACAAGGCTTTAAACCTCAACCCAACCCTCAACCTCAAAACTCTCAAATGGGTTACCGACCGCAAGGGGCACCTCCGGGCTTTCAACAACCACACCAACAACATCAACAGCCTCCTCCCCCTTCCACAGATGCCAATGCCGAGCTAAGAGACATGATAAAGAATCTTGTCTCGGTTGTGCACACTAAAGCGGCTGATTTGGATGCTTTCAAGGCAAGTCAAGAAGCCACCAACAAAAGGGTTGAAGCTCAACTTGAAAGCATCCCAACAACTTGCTCAAAGACCACCGGGTGTTCTTCCAAGTCAAGCCAAGCCCAATACAAGAGATCAAGCGAAAGCGGTAACATTAAGGAGTGGGAGACTACTTGATCCATCAAGCTCACCAGAGGACATGGAGTCCCAGGAAGATGAAGCACAAGAAGAAGAGCAAGAGATTGTTGAGGAGCCACCGTATCGACCTAAGGAAGTTTCCAAGAGAAGGAGTCTCCTGAACCTTCTACTTCTACTACTCTTGCAAAACATCTTCCCCCTCTCCCTTTCCCAATAGACTCAAAAAGAAAATTTGGATGAACAATTTGGGAAGTTTCTAAGCATTTCAGGAAATTAATAATTAACATTCTTTTTCTGATGCTTTGAAACAGATGCCGATTTATGCTAAGTTTATGAAGGACATCATAGCAAACAAGAGATCGCTGGAGGAAGCGGAAACCGTTCACCTCACCGAAGAAGTTTCAGCGGTTCTACAAAGAAGTCTACCTCCAAAGTTTGAAGATCCCGGTTTGCCTATCGTTCCTTGCTATATTGGTGAAATAAATTGACTGTGGTAGTGGGTTATATGATTTAGGTGCTAGTATAAATCTTATGCCTCTCTCAACTTTTAATAAGCTTAGAATTGGTAAATGCACTCCCACTCCCATTCAATTGCAACTAGCGGATAGATCTTTGGTTATCCCTAAGGGAAAAGTAGAGGACTTGGTAGTGACTGTTGGAACATTTGTTTTCCCAGCTGATTTCATTGTAATAGACATGGAAGAGGACCAGAGAGTGCCACTGATTTTGGGTATACCTTTCATGAGAACTGCTAGGGCCCTTATAGATGTGGAGAAAGGCAAAATAATTCTGCGCCTTCATGATGAAAATTATAATTTGACATGTCTAAAGTAGTGAAGAGACCCTCACAGGCTGAGGCTGTTTTTGCTATAGATGTCATAGATTCAATTGTGCAGGATCTTCTCTCTCTCTCTTATCAAACATGATGCCTTGAATAGCTTTGTTTAAGGTTTGTGTTGAACAGAAGTTTCACCCAGAAATGACTGAAACGGTGGCTGAGTTGAACAACAGATTTTCTAGGCCATTGACCTCGCTATCTGCCACCGCGAACCGTTGGAACGAGCTGCTCAGAAGCCGTTTCCCTCGGTTGAGAGGCCTCCCCTGTGGAGATGAAACCTCTACCCCCTCTCATCTCAAATATGCTTATTTGACTATCGTGTGTTCTACCTGTTATTATTTCTTCTTTCCTTGACAGGTGCACAAGAGGAAAGTCTGATGAGGGTGCTTCAAAAACCATAAACGGGCTATCGGGTGGACTATAGCCGACAATCAAGGGGATCAGCCCTCATTTCTAAACACACACGAATATTCATGGAAGATGACTATCCGTTGGTCCAACCTCAGAGAAGATAAATCTGAATATGAAGGAGGTTGTCAAGAAGGAAGTTCTCAAACTCTTGGATGCGGGGATTATCTATGCCAATCCGACGCAGCATTGGGTGAGCCCCGTGCAAGTGGTCCCAAAGAAAGGAGGCGTTATACCGTTGTCCCCAACGAAAAGGGTGAGCTGGTGTCTCAAAGGACTACTAATGGTTGACAGTTTGCATCGACTACCGGAAGCTGAACACCGCCACTAGAAAAGACCACTTCCCTCTCCCATTCATTGATCAAATGCTCGAGAGGTTGACGGGGCAAGACTATTACTGCTTCTTGGATGGATATTCGGGGTATCTCCAAATCCCCAGAGCTCCTAAGGATCAGGAGAAGACCACATTTACATGCCCGTATGGGACGTTTGCCTACACCCGGATGCCTTTCGGGCTTTGCACAACGCCCCGGCCACATTTCGAGAATGCATGGTGTCAATCTTCTTCGACTTCCTATAAAAGAGCATTGAGGTCATTATGGACGACTTCTCCATCTTCGGCACCTCCTTCGACACTTGCTTGGCACCTCGAGGCTATCTTGATCCGGTGTGAAGAGACAAACCTTGTGCTAAATTGGGAGAAGTGCCATTTTATGGTGAGAGAAGGAATTGTCTTGGGGCACAAGATCTCTTCAAAGGTTATTGAGGTCGACAAGGCTAAAATTGAAGTGATTGAGAGCTACCTCCTCTAACATCAGTGAAAGACATTCGAAGCTTTCTGGGTCATGCCGGGTTCTACAGAAGGTTCATCAAAGACTTCTCCAAAATCTCAAAGCCTCTCTGTGACCTCTTGGCCAAGGATGTAAAATTTGAATTCATCAAAGAGTGCCTTGATGCCTTCAACAACCCTCAAATAGTGCTTATCTCTGCGCCTATTGTGGTATCCCCCGATTGGAGTTTACCGTTTGAGATCATGTGCGACGCCAACGACTATGCGGTGGGGGCAGTCCTTTGTCAAAAGAAGGAAAATATATTGAGGAGTATCTACTATTGCTAGTAGAACTCTCAATGATGCCCAAAAGAATTACGCCACCACCGAGAAGGAGCTGTTAGCAGTGGTTTTCACACCTCGACAAATTCCGATCCTACCTCTTGGGCAGCAAGATTGTAGTGCACACCGACCACTCAGCGCTGAAGTATCTGTTCAACAAGGGTGATGCGAGCCTAGACTAGACTTCTCCGATGGATTCTTCTACTTCAAGAATTCGAGATAGGATCCGGGACAAACCGGGTGTGCAAAATGTTGTAGCTGATCATCTCTCTCGAATGGAGGCTCCTATGATGGTGTGCCCAATCAATGAATTCTTCCCCGACGAGAGCATCTTCATGATTGCAGAGACCGGTGACCTTTGGTACGCGGACTTCGCGAATTATTTGGCAAGGGGGTGATCCCACCAGAGATGA
Source organism: Limonium bicolor (assembly GCA_023374045.1). Taxonomy (NCBI): domain Eukaryota; kingdom Viridiplantae; phylum Streptophyta; class Magnoliopsida; order Caryophyllales; family Plumbaginaceae; genus Limonium; species Limonium bicolor. The sequence goes on along the minus strand of CM041776.1, from coordinate 454,224,350 downwards.
CTTATCGCCGAGAAAGAAATTTTTCTCGGACATCAAGGGGTATTTCTGGGAGGACCTTCTTCTTTTCAAAATCTGTGTTGATGGAGTGATCCGAAGATGTGTGCCCATGAGTGAAGTGCAGGAAATTTTAACTCATTGTCACTCGGGTGAAGCCAGTGGACACCATGGTCCAGCACGAACAGCGGCCAAAGTTCTTCAAGCCGGGTTTTTCTGGAAAACCTCCATAAGGATTGCCACTCGTTCGTTGCCTCCTGTGATCAATGTCAAAGGCTTGGGAACACTTCACACAAGCATGAAATGCCTCTCAACACTATACTCGAGGTCGAGCCGTTTGATTTGTGGGGCATCGACTTCATGGGCCCTTTTCCATCTTCTTGCTCCAACCTGTTTATCCTTGTGGCGGTCGACTATGTGACCAAGTGGGCCAAAGCAATTGCGGCCCCGACAAATGACGCCAAGGTAGTGATCAAGTTCTTGAAGAAGAATATTTCACACGGTTCGGGGTGCCGAGATATTACTAAGCGATGGAGGGTCCCATTTCTGCAACAAGCAATTTGAAGCTCTGATGAATAAGTATGGAGTGAGACACAAGGTTGCCCTTCCGTATCACCCACAATGTAATGGCCAAGCTGAGGTCACCAAAAGAGAGCTCAAATGGATCCTCCAAAAGACGGTCAACTTCTCACGGAAAGATTGGTCGATGAAGCTCAATGATGCATTATGGCATATCGGACCGCCTACAAAACTCCAATAGGTATGTCTCCGTTCCGACTCGTCTATGGAAGGCTTGTCACTTGCCGGTTGAATTAGCGCATAAATCGTATTGGCGGTGAAAGCCCTCAACTATGACCTTAAGAGCGCCGGTGACAAAAGACGGTTCCAATTGACTGAGTTGGAAGAGATTCGGGAGGAAGCCTACGAAAATAACCGCATCTACATAGAAAAGGCCAAGAATGGCATGATAAAATGATTATGAAGCGGGGTTTCACGAAGGCGACCGAGTTCTCCTTTATAACTCGAGGTTGAAGTTATTCCCCGGGAAATTGAAGTCCCATTGGGGTGGCCCTTCACTGTCACAAAGGTCACCCCGTATGGAGCATTCGAACTGAAGAACGTCAAAGGGAGACTTTCATGGTAAACGGTTCCCGTCTGAAGCACTACCTCGGAGGAGACATCCAAAAGGTTGAGGCTCGAGCTCTTTACTTAAGAGACCCCCCAGGTTCATTCTAACCCTTACTATGGTCTAGCCAAAGACCTTAAAAGACGGGCAGCTTTCCGGGAGGCAACCTAGACTTCTTTACATCTCTTTAAGTAATTTTAGTGTAGTAATGTGTGTAAATTCTTTTTGCATGTGTGGTTGCTTATTTTAGCTGTTTCTGAATGTTTTTGTGGTTTCAATGGTCTTTGGATGACTATTAATGTTGTGAGGAGAAAAAACAAAAGAATTGGGGTAATGTTCGTGCCGACTGATGAGTGTCCAAATGAGCATGTTTTAGGGGTGTATTTCATATGTTTAATCAAACTTTTCATGCTCATTTCTCAACTCTAGCTTGTTTTCCTCTAGTTTTGTGTTTCATTGGTGTTTTACACATTTATTGTTTAAACAGGAGGAGTAACATAGTTAGGAGTAAAGTAGACGAGAGAGGAACGCGTGGGCGCAAACGGATCCAAAATCGGAGTTAAAACGAAGAAGATACAGCGTTTTGAAGTTAGCCTGTCCACATGACCGACCTTGCAAGGTCGGTCGGGTCAAAATTTCCCATATTTGTGTTTTTGCAAGCTACTGGAATCGACCGACCTTAGGTTAAGGTTGGTCGAACTTAAAAACGCGCCCGAAATCGCTACTGACTCCGACCGACCCTAGGACCGACCTTGCAAGGTCGGTCGGGTCAAAATTTTGCCCTAGATTTGCATTTTTAAAAGGAGAGAAAGAGAGGAAAGAGAGGGAGGTCGGGAGCAGGACTCCAGGCGACGCAGAAGAAGAGAAAAGAAGAGAAAAAGAAGGAGAAGAGAGAAAGAAGAAGAGGAAGGAGAAGAAGAGAAGCTCACCTCCCTCCAAGCTCCATTAATGGCTATCTCTTCTCCCTTTTCTCTTATTTGTGCTTTAATGGAGACTTGACTCACTTGTAGCTAGGGATTTGGATAAAGCCCCAAATCCCCCAAAACTCTATTGTTGAATCTTGAACTTGTGTTTGTGCTTTATTTTAGTCTTTGAGCTTAATGAAGATGATTATTGAGTGTTTATGACTTCTAAACTTGTTGCTCATGATTTGGGGATTTGTTAAGGGTTTTGCTCAATTGTCTTCTATGTGTTAAATTGGTTGGTTTGGCCTACCGATTAGTTTAGCATTATTGTGGGATTCTATCAAAATGATATTCTGAGATAGAAACCTAAACCGTTGGGACTAAATCAATGTTAGCCGATTTTCACTGATTTTGAGATGAGGTTCTCATTGCAACTTAGGGTAGATTTGTGCTTAATGCTTCTTATTGAATTGGGGATTTGAACGAACATTCAGTCCTCGTTAAATTGGTTAGGATTAATAGACCTGGATTTGGCTATTAATTAATTTCCCGTTGTTTAGCTATTAGTTTCGAGGTTCTACAATTGATAGAAAGGGGATGACGGGTGCGAATATCCTATCCCGAGCTACACCTATCCTAGACTAGATAGTTTAGTGTTTATTGCTTTCCTTTATTTCTCCAGTTACAACCCAAAAACCCCTAATTTACATTTATGCACTTTTGTATATATCCTCTTGCACATTTACTAAGCTTATAATTAGCTAGATAGTTACGAAGTCCCTGTGGATACGACCTTGTTGTACTACAATGATTGGGTTCACTGCCCATAGTTAGCAAGATAGTTTCAACATTATTTTGCCCGACAAGTTTTTGGCGCCGTTGCCGGGGACTTCGGTCCAACTATCTAGTTTATTATCTGTTTAGTTTTTGTGCATACTTTTTCATTTCCTTATTTACCCTTTTTGTTTTTTTTTTTTCTTTGTAGGAACTTTAAGCTGGTGGATGGTTAATATGATCCAGCTGGAGGTTGAAATGGCTACTCTTATGGCCAAGAAAACTACAATCAATGGCTTGTGTGTGAGAGATGCGGAGGAAACCATGACAGTTCTCAATGTCAGGTTGGACTCTAGGTTGGAGGACATGATGGTAGATTTTATCTCTACATACCAACCAAATGGGAGTAGACCAACCGGATTGGAGGACTATCATGAGTTTACACAAGTCACCAACCCATGGAGTGTATGCCAAAGGTGCGGAGAGTACCATGAGAGCCCCAACTGCCCAACAACGATGTCAGAATTGAGAGCTCTCATGGAGGACCTTAACTCTTCAGTCTAGCGGAGGCCTGTGTGCCAAGAGTGTGGAGGAGACCACGAGAGTGCTCAGTGTCCTGTGATCACAGTAAAGGTTGATTCACCCAGTTTGGAGGAGCTCATGTCAGATCTTATCTCTTCTTGCAAGCCTAACCCAACTATGCAAGATACTTTTATCATGAAGCAAGATACCTTCAACATGAAAATTCAAACTCAGCTCACTCAAATAATGCAACAACTTGAGAGTGAAGCAGTTCATGATGTGGAACAGCCTGTTGAGGACTTGAGCTACTTTCCAACTCCTCCCCTATGCGAATATGAAAGCCCAGCACCACTTCAGCCCCAGCTTGACTATGAAGACACTTCATCAGAAGAGAGTCTCCACTCTGACTTCAAGGAGCTTTCTCCCTCTGAAGTCAGCTACCAATATTTCCCCGCCTTCTCTCGTGCTCCATCAAGATCACGAGGATGCTCACATCCTCAACTTTGAGAAGGAGGCGACACTGTCTCCCTCTGACTCCTCAGAGGAGAGTACCACCACCGACTTCAAGGAGCCATCCCCCTTTGAAGTTGATGTCCACCTTGGCTCTTCCTATGAGCCTCACCCCGAGGTCGAGGATGTCTACATCCTTGAATTTGAGGAGAAGGAGCCCACTAACTTTGATCTTCATTTGAAGGATCAAGGCCCCCACCCGTGCACTAATGAAGTTGGGTGAAGCTCAACGTACACCCGCTAAGTGTGGAGGCCACCTTCCCATTTGATCCGGGACCAAAGATTGAAGACAAAGTCCGCCCTGGAGTTCACTCTGCACCGCTCACTGAAGATAAGGATGTTTACATCCTTGAATTTGAAGAGGAGGCTCCACCACAGTTTGATCCTCGTACCAAGGATCACCCACCTCAACACTTCCACCTAATGAACGATCGGTGGAGTTTACACTTTCACATCCTAAGTGTTGAGGCCATATTTCCTTTTGATCCGGTCGTTCTTCATTGCTAGATGATGCCCGCCCAACCCCCCGTTGAAGCCACTTCAATGTTCATATTCAATCCTGGATGACTTCACGGTGGTATGGTCTAGCCAAAGACCTTAAAGAAGGGCCGCTTACCGGGAGGCAACCCGGATTTCATTTCGTGTCTTGTCTTTTAATTTCCGTTAGTTTAGATTTTGCATTGTTTTCAATAATGGGCTATTTTGGCATTCTTTGGACTTGCCTTTTACGCCCAATTGGTGGCGTCTGTGTTGTGATTATTTTGGAAACAGGTAAGCCCCTCTGAAAAAGGGATGGAATTAAGAACACTTACAAAGGAACCTCTGGCGAAATTTTCCAAGAGGACCTTCATCTCCAACAATTGAAGGTAGCACCTCAACGACCCCTCCCACTAGCAATTGTGCGGGCACCCTATCTTCCATCCGCATCTTATCGGGGAGTACTCGTTTCACCCTTTGATATTGCCCACAACGACTCCACTATTTTTATTTCCTATTTTTTGTTTTCGTTCTCCTTTGGTTTTGTTTTCGCTAACCCTTAACTCCAATTGTAGTTTGGTTGCTTCTAGTGTTTTATGCGGGTGCAACTTCCAGTCCACACCGCAATCAAGCTACGCTACTTGAGGCTGAAGCTCAAGTGTGGGGGAGTTCTACAAACTGATAGCAATAGTAATCTAAGGGGAGTACTAGTTCCTTTTAGTTTTCGTTCTCTCTTCTCTAATTTTGAATCTGCAAATCTGGGGATAGCTTCTGTGCTATACTGTTTGTTTGTGTCCCGTGTGATTTTCCTTTTGTCTGCTTCCCGCAAAGGTCTTCTGGAACCTTCCCCGGTTTTGATTGGTGAACAATGGGGACATTGTTCAATTTAAGTGTGGGGGAGTGACCTTTTCAGTGAATTATGTGCTTAAATGCTTAATACTTCATGCTTATCTTGCGATTGTCCAAAATAAAAAACTTGGACACTTGTGTTTGTGAGTTGTTCTCATTAAGAACAAATACTGTTATGAATTGTGGGATACATGCTTAAATTTTTCATTTTGATTGCTTTTGAGGAGCTTTTACATGCGGTGTGGCCAAGTGATCTTATATGGTTGGATTTTTATTGCTTTGGGGTTCCTTCTGTCTTCATTCTTAGGGATTGCTAAGGGTGCTTCTTTGTGAAAATCCTTCAAGGGACTTGTGAGACGCCATTGTTAACCAACAATGAGAGTTGAGTGTTCTTAAATGCAAAGGCTTGATGCCAAAATTTTATCTTCTCATCTCTTATGCAAAAGTGAAACAAATGCATAAATCTATTTTTCCTTTTGTTTTCTTCTCAATGCCCATTCTTGAGAGAAGTTGGACATGGTAAAAGCTCTCCAAGTCACCTAATCTTTAGAACTTTGAAGCACTTCGGATCATACCCCGAAACTCTAGATTTTTTTTTGCCCTAAGCACACCCACTAAGAGATGGTTCACACTCCTCAAAGGTTTTAATCACTTTTTGCTCTTCTTTTATCCTACAATTCATGTTCGTGTTTGTTAGTCTTGAGCATTCCTTACTTGCATGGGTACTTGGTTTTGCTTGAGGACAAACAAAAAGGTAAGTGTGGGGGTGTGATGAGTGTCCAAATGAGCATGTTTTAGGGGTATATTTCATATGTTTAATCAACACTTTTCATGCTCATTTCTCAACTCTAGCTTGTTTTCCTCTAGTTTTGTGTTTCATTGGTGTTTTACACATTTATTGTTTAAACAGGAGGAGTAACATAGCTAGGAGTAAAGTAGACGAAGAGAGGAACGCGTGGGCGTAAACGGATCCAAAATCGGGTTAAAACGAAGAAGATACAGTGTTTTGAAGTTAGCATGTCCACATGACCGACCTTAGGACCGACCTTGCAAGGTCGGTCGGGTCAAAATTTTGCCCAGATTTGCGTTTTTGCAAGCTACTGGAATCGACCGACCTTGGTAAGGTCGGTCAAACTTAAAAACGCGCCCGAAATCGACTGACTCCGACCGACCCTAGGACCGACCTTGCAAGGTCGGTCGGGTCGAAATTTTGCCCAGATTTACGTTTTTAAAAGGAGAAAAAGAGAGGGAGGTCGGGAGCAGGACTTCAGGCGACGCAGAAGAAGAGAAAAAAGAGAAAAAGAAGGAGAAGAAGAGAAGAAGAAGAGGAAGGAAGAGAAGCTCACCTCCCTCTAAGCTCCATTAATGGTTATCTCTTCTCCCTTTTCTCTTATTTGTGCTTTAATGGAGACTTGACTCACTTGTAGCTAGGGATTTGGATAAAGCCCCAAATCCCCCAAAACTCCATTGTTGAATCTTGAACTTGTGTTTGTGCTTTATTTTAGTCTTTGAGCTTAATGAAGATGATTATTGAGTGTTTATGACTTCTAAACTTGTTGCTCATGATTTGGGGATTTGTTAAGGGTTTTGCTCAATTTGTCTTCTATGTGTTAAATTGGTTGGTTTGGCCTACCGATTAGTTTAGCATTATTGTGGGATTCTATCAAAATGATATTCTGAGATAGAAACCTAAACCGTTGGGACTAAATCAATGTTAGCCGATTTTCACTGATTTTGAGATGAGGTTCTCATTGCAACTTAGGGTAGATTTGTGCTTAATGCTTCTTATTGAATTGGGGATTTGAATGAACATTAAGTCCTCGTTAAATTGGTTAGGATTAATAGACCTGGATTTGGCTATTAATTAATTTCCCGTTGTTTAGCTATGAGTTCGAGGTTCGACAATTGGTAGAAGGGGATGACGGGTGCGAATTTCCTATCCCGAGCTACACCTATCCTAGACTAGATAGTTTAGTGTTTATTGCTTTCCTTTATTTCTCCAGTTACAACCAAAAAACCCCTAATTTACATTTATGCACTTTTGTATATATCCTCTTGCACATTTACTAAGCTTATAATTACCTAGATAGTTACGAAGTCCCTGTGGATACGACCTTGTTGTACTACAATGATTGGGTTCACTGCCCATAGTTAGCAAGATAGTTTCAACATTATTTTGCCCGGCACCGACCGACCCAGCGGACCGACCCACTCTGGGTCGGTCTAGTGTGATTCTCACAGACGGCGACTTACTGGAATCGACCGACCCATAACGTCCTGGGTCGGTCGCGCCAAAATCTTCTGAAACTAACTTACTGGAACCGACCGACCCACAGTCCTGGGTCAGACCTGGGTCGGTCGTTTAAAACTTTCAGAAGCAAACTTACTGGAACCGACCGACCCACAGTCCTAGGTCGGACCTGGGTCGGTCTGGTCAAAAATTTGAAAAAAAAAATCGAAGACGACGCGTTCTGAAATTAAACCCCCCATCTTATTCCTTCTTCCTCCCGACATCGCCCCCTCCCCAACCAAACCAGTCACGCAGAACCATTCCCTCCTCTCCTTTCTTCCTCGTGCGCGCAACAACCCACCAGCCAGACCACCACCACCAGCCACCCTCTCCGGTCGTGCCCTGCGCCGACGCCGCGCCCTACCCGTCGACGCTGCGCCCTGGCCGCCGACGCCGCGCGCGCGTCTCGCCACCAGCGCCGCCCATCTTCGCGTCAGCCCAACCCATTCACCACTCAAATCCCTAAACTCCCAAACTTCCCCAATCGGTTTTTATCACTTTCAGCCCCGATTTGCCCCAACTTTTTGCTTAATTTCAGTATCAAAACACTAAGGTATGTTTCCTACAACCCTAATTTTGATTTTTGGTTCAATTTTGACAAAGTTACACTTTGAGTCATATTAGCTCCGAACAAAACATAGCCTTATCTTTTAATTGTGGATTTGGTGCAAATTAGCAATTTAGAGTGTTCATAAATACTGAATTGGGGTTTGGGGGTGGTAATGGGTGCTGACAGAGTGACAATTGTTTTTTTTTAGCATAATATGTGATTTTGTTTATGATTAAGGGCTCAATTTGACTTCTCCTTTGGTTAGCAACATTTCCATGTTGTTTTAATTGTGCTATGGTCTTGTGAGTACTGTAAGGAATGTTGTTTGATTGCTAACCATGCTTGATCTTAATTATACCCAATACAACACACTTATGCAATTTCATTTGTGGGGGCATAAATGGTGACACCTTAATGATTTATGCAAATGCTTGGTGAACTAGGTAGCATTTTGTGTTGACAGTTATTGATGCATGAACTCGATGTGCTAAAATGCTACCATTTTGGGTAAGATTTGGGGAGGTTCTTAGAACTGGGGAAAGGGTAGAAAAACGGGGGAGACTCTGCCCAAATTTTTAATTTTAGTTGCACTATTATCTTTTGTTTCTCTTATTTATAATCTTCCTTCTAACTACTACTTGGTTGTTTTCTATTTCCTTTTCTTGTGTGTTCCTTTGTTTGCTTTTTGATGTTTCAGAACCATGAGTTGCCGACCCAAATGAAACCCCAAGCGCAAGAGTGGCACCAGCTCTTCTCAGCTATCTATCGAGCTCGCACCCGTGCCTGCTCGTCATCCCTCGGGCCTTATTGACAGCTGCTTCATCAACAAGGAGGCCCAAAGCTGGTACAACCATCCTTGCGCTCGAGAATTCGTGCGAGAGCGCACTGTCGACCCCGAGCTTATATTGAACCTCGGGCTTCAGGAGGTGATGGACTGCACCGGGTGGGGGTGTGTCCTGAACATGGGCAGCCAATACTGCCCTCGTCTAGTGAAAGAATTTTACGCAAATGCTACCATCGAGGCGGTGCACGGGATCACTGCAGTTATCTCCCATGTCAGTGGCCAGCGCATCCGCATCACCATGGAGTCCTTTTTACGCTATTTCTGGCTCCCGGCCGAGGACCTCCAATACACCACCATCATCTCTGTAGGTGACCTTGGCACTCACTGGAGGCACTACTTGACCACCCTCTTTGTCCACGCAGACAAAAGAAGAATCAGGTCGGGACAGATGTTCGGGTCACCATGACCTGAACATGGTCAGTGACCCCGTGAAGAGGGTCATGCTCGCGCTGCTCCCACAACATCCTGCCAAGGGACAACAAAGATTTAAACGCCATGGACTGCTATATGATGGACTACATGGTAGCCCCGGACCCAGACCACCCTCTCTCTCTCTCCGGGTTGATGTTCCGCCACCTTCAGTACATCGTGAAGCAGAAGAATTCTCATCATTTGGGTTTCCCCCACTTCCTGCACTGCCAGATTGTCCACCAGGGCATGTCAGCTGCTGGCGAGGCTGTATCCGACCCTATGGACTTCATTCATGGCTACGCCATGCAGAGGATGGGCTTATCCTAGAACGGGGTGACTTGGCAGAAGGGGACTGTAGAGGAAGACCAGCCGAGTGCCGGTTCATCCTCCTCCGGACCAGCAGCCCCGAGCACTCCACTCCTTGCTCTGCCCCCACCACCGTCGGATACTATCTCTCGGCATGAATTTGAGGAGCGCATGGCAGCCTATCAGCGTGAGATGCAGGCCGAGATGGAGGCTAGGATGCAGCGCCTGCGAGCAGAGTTCCGACATGATGCTCCACCACCTCAGTAGCCAGTTATGATGTCGGATGCCCGAGTCCTATCGTTTGAAACTGTTGTGTTTAGTTTGGAGATTGGTTATGTTTATGTCATCTAAACTTCTTTTCATTTAGTTGTCTCGTACTTTATTTTCCACCTAACCTTTATGTTTTATGTACCTTTTGGATACTATGTTATTAGACTCATCTATGAGTCTCCTTTTGAAATCTAACCATGGGCTTTTTAGTATTCCTCGGAATCCTGTTGCGCCTAGTTTATTTTGTCTATGCATTGTAGATACATACACACTGAAAACAAGCACTCCTCAAGGCTGAGTAAGACACATGCAAGAGGAACTCTTGCAAAAAAATTCCTAGGTCTCCGACTTGTCATCGTCATAGCTAGCGCTTCAACGACCTCGGACACTCTCCAGTGTGGGGGAAACCTTCGCCCAACTCACGTCTTATCAGGGGAGTACTAGTTCTCTCACTCAATACTTAAACAATGCTTTACAACTTTTTGTACTCTATGTTGGTGCTTCGAAAAGGTCTTCTGCTTGTTTTCCCTTGAGTTTTGCTTTGAACAATGAGGACATTGTCCTATTCAAGTGTGGGGGAATCGACCTTTTATTTTTGGTGCACTTCTCAATTTCCTTATACATATCTATTACTGCCATGAAGAAGTTACATTTATATTAAGCAAGTCTTTCCATGAATTCTTAGAACTTTCCACCAAATTTTTCAAAAAAAAAGTTCTCTCTTGAGGAGCAATTATTGCGGTGCATCCATAAACCCTTTTCTTGGTGAATTTTTATTGCTTAGAGGTTCTTTCTAATCTTCTCATCTAGGGATTGCTAAGGGGTGTTTCCTCGTGAAATTTTTAAAAAGGACTTGAGAGACACCATAGGTAACCAACAAATGAGAGTTGAGTGTTCAGTAAATCAAGGCAAAATGCCAAGTTATCTCTTCTAATCTCTTGTTACAAAAGTGAATCAAATGCAAATCTCTATTTTTCCTTTTGTATTTTCCTCAATGCCCATTCTTGAGAGAAGTTGACCATGGTAAAAGTTCTCCAAGTTCCAAGATCTTTAAGCCCTTGGAAACACTCTAGATCATACCCTGAAGCTCTATATTTTATTTGCCCTAAGCACATCCATGTCACCATGAGAAGGTTGGTTGCACTCCTCTTGAGACTTTTCACAAATTTTGCTCACTTAAATTCAAGAATTCATCTAAACACTTGCTTGCTATAAATGTTCCTTCTTGCTGTGTGTTCCTAGCTAATTTTGCTTGAGGACAAGCAAATAGATAAGTGTGGGGAGTTGATAAGTGTGAAATAATGCTATTTTAAGAGCTTCATTCACCTTCATTTTATTGGGTGCATAACTTATTTCACCACTTAATAGAGTGTTTTATGATTAATAGTGAACTTATAGAGTTTGATCTCTTGATAGGTAAAAGCTCATTTTGAGCATACTTTTGGGTTCTCTTTGAGCTAGTGGCATGCATCAACAGATTCCCCATCTCTCAAGCTTTCCAACGCCGCAAACGGGGAGCAATTCCGAGCCACAACGAAGATTCTAGGCCCCGCGCAAGTTAGAGCAAATCTCTGAGCGACCATAGGACCGACCCAGTCTGGGTCGGTCGGATTGTTCCTCCTGGTGCCCAAGCTACTGGAATCGACCGACCCATGAGTCTGGGTCGGTCGTGGGTCGGTCGTACTTAAAGTTGCTCACGTGCCTTCTTCTTCGGAGGCTGACCGACCCCAGTCTAAGTCGGTCGGATGGAAAATTTGCCCAGATTTGTGTTTTCAAAAGGTGATTTTTGGGGGACTCTATTCTCATCCTACATTCCACACGACCCCGGCCTGAAATAGGGGAGAGAGTGGTGAAAATAAGGAGAAAAGAAGAGAGAGAAAAGAAGGGAAGAAGAAGAGGAAGAAGAGAAGAAGATTTCTACCTCCATTGAAGCTTGGAAGCTCCTCTAATGGCTATTTTCCCCATCTCCTTTCTCTTTCCTTTATCTATGGATGAGTAGTTCCATTTGTATCCTAGGATGAGGGTTTGACCCTATTTTGCTCATTGAATGCTAGAATCCTAACTCATTTATTACTCTTGTTTTATTCCCTTCAATATCAATTAATGCTTTAAATTGATCTCTTATTGTATTTATGGTGGTTTCATCAATAGTTGAGCTTGAGTTTGGAACTAGACCAACAAGGGGGTAAAACTAGCTTTTGCTTTCTTGATTTTGGGAGTAAATTATTAGGGCTATTGATTAAGAGTGTTTGCTTAATGCTACTTAGTGACTTAAACCTCCTTTAATTAAGGGGTTTGATTAATTAGTTAAGAATTGGATTTCTCATGATTTGGGGATTCATGAGTTGAACTCTAATAGGCATTGAGATAATGAGTTATGGTTTTGAGGTTCTTTGAGTGAATTAGGTGATTCCCCACTATCCTAGGGTACTTCCATTCCATTCCATACATAAACATTTTACTGTTTTATTGCATTTTCAATTGACAAATAACCAAGCTTGCCTCCACTAAAACCCCCTTTTTACTGTTTACTCGCACTTTACTAATATATCGAAGCTTGGGATTTAGAAACCAATTTCCTTGTGGACACGACACTTGTTTTATTGCAACGAATTGGGTGCACTTGCCCATTTTAGCTAGGTTTAATTACTATGTTTGTAATTTTCCCAACAGTTGTGCATATATTGACAAAGATGATTTATTGTAAAATTGACATTTGGCCGAGTCAGGGGAGATATTGTAGTCCTCCCAGGAAGCTTCGAAAGGTAGTTATGTCATCTAATGGTGGGGAGTTAGGGTTACTAAGATTGTTGATAGAAGCCATAGGAGTAGTTACTGGTCCTGATTTGGTCAAGTTTACCCTCGCAACTAAGTTGGTTATGTATTGTGACTGGGATAGAAAGAGACCATGAGAGTTACGAGTTACTTGGACACCCAAGAAAAATGTAGAGGGACAAAGTTTTTTTTACCGGAAACAAAGGGGAGAGGTGATGAATAACTTGAAAATTAGGCTAGAGGAAGCTTCGGTGAGGATAATATCATCAACATAAACTGGAGCAAAGAGTGTTTCTGGTTTATTGGTAGATAAAGAGAGAACTATCAAATTTAGAGTCACGAAACCATAGTGACAAGGGAATCACTTAATTTTGAAAACCAAGCCATGAGAGCTTGCTTAAGGCTATAGATGGAATTTTTTAACCGACAAACGTGGTTAGGGAATAGAGGATGGGTAAATCCAGGGGGTTGAATCATAAACACTGTTTCATTTAACTATCCCTGTAGAAAGGCATTGCTGATGTCGATTTGATGGATAGGCCAATTTTTGCTCACTGCCAAAGATAGGATTAAATGAATGGTAGATGGTTTTACCACTGGACTAAATTTCATGAAAGTCAATACCTTCAGTTTGAGTGTAGCCTTTAGCCACGAGGCGAGCTTTCCTTCTTTCAATTTGGCCATATGCTCTCTATTTTGTCTTGAGAATTCATTTGACTCCCGAGGTTTGATGTGCTGAGATTTGGGAACTAGTTCCCGTGTTTGTGTTTGTAAAAGTGTTTTAAATTCAGTCAACATAGCTTCTCCACTCTGAATAAAGAAGAGCCTCCTTAAAGGTTGGTTCACCTGGTATTTATGTGGAACTTGTAACTGTAGTGTTAGCTTGTGCAGGGATGGTGTCATCATGGCGAATTGGAGGTTTGGAAATATTATTTTTAGCCGAATGATCATTGGGTGATGATTTTGTGGTGGTGGGGGGGGGGGGGGAGGTTTGATGAAATTTGATGTAGGAGAGGAAGGTGACATGAAAGGAAAGGGTATGGGTGAGAGAGATGGAGATTGACTTGGAACAGTGGTGGGTGAAGATATACTAGGAGTGTGAGGTGATTTATAGACTGAGGAGATGGAGTGAGGCCAAGGGGAATTTGAGGTGGAGATGGGAGGGATAGATATGAGAGTGATGGTAGGTGGTCGTGGGTGGTGTGAGGGTGGAAGATGTGAGGCAAAAGGAAAGACATTCTCATCAAAGAGAACATCTCTAGAAATGTATGCGCGATTTGTGTGTGGGTCTAGGCATATGTAACCAGTGTGATCCTTGTTGTATCTAAGGAACACACACATGGTAGATCTACAGGAGAATATGTGGGAGTTGTAGGGGTCTCAAATTTGTCCATCAAGCAAACCCGAATACCTGAAGATGAGAATAGTCAGGCTGAGCTTGTAATAGCATCTCATAATGAGTTTTATTGTGTAGGATGGATGTGGGTGTTTTGTTGATTAAATTGGTAGAGGTAAGAAAGGCATGACCCAAAAAATGATAATGTAAGGAAGAGTGAGAGAGAGAGAAAGGCTAAACCATTATCCACAGTTTGTCTATGACGGTTTTCAACAGTCCATTTTGAACATGAGAGTGAGGGCAAGTCACTCTATGGGTAATTCCTTGAGACTTCAGAAACTTAGATACATGTTTAAACTCTGCACCCCCATCACTCTGAACAGCCTTAATCTTGAGGTCAAACTGATGTTCCACATAACTTATAAATTCCAGAAATACACCAGTAGCGGAAGCTTAATGAGGAGGATAAAAATCCAAATAAATTTAGTGCAAACATCAATGATAGACAAATAGTAACATCCTCCATTAGAGGTTAAACTGGGGCTGGCCCCAAATGTATATAAACAACAACTCAAAAGGTTTATGTGTAAACTGTAGTGCGCTGATAATGAGGGAGTGAGTGTGTTTTCCCTTTAAAGCAATCAACACATTTATCCAAGTGTTTTAAAGAAGTAGAAACAGATAAATTATAATTATTGATAGTGAGTTTAGTGACCCCTAGAGAGGGGTGTCCCAGCCTGTAATGCAATGTATTAGATGTAGCCTTGCAACTGATACTAGCTTGGTGTCTTGAGAAAGAGGCTGATAGGTGGTAGATACCATCTTTAACTCCTCCTCTGGCTAGAACTTTCTGAGAGTGAAGATCCTTAATCAAGAAAACATCTGGGTGAAACTCAAAGTAAACCAGGTTGTCCTTGACAATTAGGCACATAAAAAAGGTTTGATAAATGAAATAATCCATTAGGAACATGTATGTTCCAGAGCCATGACTAGCAATAGATAAGGTGTTACCATTTCCAAGGATCACATCTTCAGTGCCTGAGTAGGGTTTGTTTCCAATGCTGAGATTGTTGAAGTTGTTGGTGAAATCATCTGTTGCTGCTGTATCTGGGTACCAACTAAGATCAGGTAGCTGAGTGGTAGAATAGGTGGTGTACTTGGCATCAAAACTGTGGGGGGGGGCTTGGTGAGCATAGTTGAACCTCTGAAAACAGTTGGGGGCAGTGTGACCAGGTTTGTTGCAAAATTGACAACAAACCTTGGTGTCTGAACGACCTGGAAAGGTGGTGAAGTTGCTCGTTCCGTCATGGCTAGATCTACCTCTTCTAGCTGCTCTTTCAGAGCTGGAGTTTCTTCCTCTAACTTGAGTAGAAGTATGAGAACTTGATTGTTCAACAGTAGTAGTGTGTGCACTTAATTATCTGCATAGGAGCCGGTGTAGGGACTTGCTTAGGCTCATAACTCAAGAGTTCCATAGAGTTGGTTAGAGGCCAAGGGATATGGCCTTAGGGTAAGGTTGGTTTGGATAGTTTCATATTCAAGTTCAAGACATGATATGACATAGGAACAAAACTGGGAATCGGTAAGTGGTTCACTAGCAGCAGAAAGGGCAGTGGCATACCCACACATCTTTGCAAAGTAGTCTGCCATAGAATCATTTCCCTTGCAAGTATTTCCCAATTGGACTCGAACTTGCATAGCTCGAGCTGCAGACTAAGCTGCAAACATCTCCTTAAGTGTGTTCCAAGTGAGAGAGGCATAGGTATAACCCACAACATTGCCAATGATAGAGTTAGATAGAGATGCATTGATGATAGACATCACCATCTAGTCATATTTATGCCAGTTGGTCTAATCTGGGTTTAGAGCTCCATCAATAAACTATTATGGGTATGGATTGGATCCACCAATCCAACCAAACAGACCATGCCCCTTGAGGTAAGGCTTAATTTGAGTTTTCCATGAGGGATAGTTTTCTGATGTTAATTTTGTGAAATTCAAAAATATGTGAGATCAAATATGGCATTGTAAGAGATACAGACCCTGCAGAAGTTGACCCCAATTGAGCCTGAGGATTACTAGCAAGAAGAGGATTTACCAGGATTATCTACACTCGACATTTGAGCAAGAAGAATCGCTCTAAAGCTCTGATACCATACAAAGAATATGCGAATGAAGAAAAGACTTGAAGACTCTGTAACCGATGTTGATTTCACAGTATTATTGATCGAATGTAATGTCGGCTATACATGAATATTTATAGTATGGGTTTTCCAAAATACAAGTGTAAACGTGTGCTCAATTATGGTTACAAATGTTGGTATTTATGGACTGAGTTCTTGTTTAGGATTGACTTAACTTATGTTGGGCTGGACACTTTGTCTCAATAAATATGACTCTCCCTCTATTTTTTCTCTTCTATTTAGGTGGATTCTTCTGCTAGTACGTGAATGCTTTGCTATAAATCCCCACTTTATCTACTTCTAAGGATGTTTATATAACAAAGTCAATGCTTTATACATAGTAATTCAAAGGTAATTCCAACACGACTACCACATTTACAAAAAGATCATTTATCAAGACTGTCATTTCTTGTAGGCTCCAAGCCTTCATAATTAGATTGATTAGATTTTGAATTAAGTCATTTACTTTTTGCTTGCCAGTGTCAGTTAGTATTGAATTTTAGATGTGTCAAGTTATAGGTTAACTATTTTAGCTAGAGTAGCTTTTGAAGCTAATGTAAGTATCTTATAAGGAATGAAATTTAGACAGTGATTCTTTTTATGTGTCTCATGAACTCATAACACCACACTATCGCCCATAAATGCAATCATAACAATTTACCATAAAACATAGAACCCGATTCCCTAATACAAAATGTAACGTTGCAAAGTCCCACAAATTATCATGAATAGATCTTTTCACCAGTCTGTAAATCCATGAAAAACACTTCCAGCTTTGCAGAGTGAACTACACTAAATTCAATAATTCCTAGTAACAACCAGCCAAATAAGCTATTTTAAAAAGAAAAGAAAACCAGGAGATACCTGTTTTGATTGTTCTACAGAAACTACCGAGTTAGGTTTTTTCCAGGTTTTTTTTCCAAATTCTTAGCCTATATCAGCGATTTTTTTTAAAAAAGACCATGACCTTCCAGTTAGGGTTGTCAATTTCGGGTTTTGGGTCGGGTTGACTTCAACCCGAACCCGACCTGCTCATGTTTCACCCCAACCCGAAACTGACCTGAACCCAAAACGAGTTGTGATTTGTCAACCCGAACCTGACCTTCCAACCCGAAATCAACCCAAAACTGACTTGATGACCCAAAATCAACCCGAAATCAATCTGAAATCAACCCAAAATTGAAAATATTGTATTATCAATATAAATTTTACACAAAATCACCAAGATAATATAACATAACATATAAAACCATCAAAAATAAATGATTACATGATTGATATATTTAAGGTTATGTCACATAACTATAAGAATATATATTTTTCTTTTTTAAAAAATGTTTTTGGGTCGCGGGTTGAAATCTGGTTGACAAGTCAAACCCAAAACCGACCCGGGTTTTAGCAACCAACCCGAACCCATCCTAAAAATGTTTTCGGGTTGAAAAAATTACTCAGGGTTTTAACGTGTCGGTTTCGGGTCGACTTTCGGGTTCGTGTCAAGATTGGCGACCCTACTTCCGGTGGTGAACACGAACAAGTACATGCTCTGCGCTTCTCTTCATCCTCTTGTGAGCATCTCTACACTCACTGTAATTGCAACTTTAATTGGCAAACAGGGAACATACATGTTCTGCGCATCTCTACACTCACGGTAATTGCAACCCTAATTAGCGAACTGGGAAGATACATGTTCTGCGCATCTCTACACTCACGGTAATTGTTCATCCTCTTCCTGTGTCTGTGCCTCTCTTCATCCTCTTCTTGTGTGCGCCTCAGCTTCTACTCACGGTTATTGCAACCCTAACTGGCGAACAGGGAACTTACATGTTCTGCGCCTCTCCATCTTAGTCTTGTGTCTGCGCCTCGCAGAAATAAATCACTGGAATCACTGGAATTATGCTCTACTAATCTCTTCTGTGTCTGCGCCTCTCATTCTCTCTTGTGTATGCGCCTCTCATTCTCTTTTGCGTCTGCGCTGGAATTTCTGGCGAACAAAGAATCATGCTCTGCTAATCTCTTCAATCTCTTTTGTGTATGCGCCTCACAGGTCCACTGCTTTTATTGTTAATCCTTAATAGCACTAATACACAAACACTCCAATTGATCTTACAAGTCGCATCAAACCCACCCTTGTCAGATTTATCAACTTGGGAGGTTATCTAGGCTTATCAACTTGCTTTCATATTATTACGGTCTTGTATCATTACAGTTTTTTCTTCTGAAGATAGTTGGGGGCTCATAGGGATGAACTCGAGTGAAGTGTTTTTTGTTTTTCAAACTAGGTGGAACAAGTAACGTTATTCACACTGGAAACATCTAACGGGTATCTTACTTAGTCAATAGATACATCTCTCTTCAAACTTTATAAAGCTTGGTTAACTTTATGGTGCTGTAATGAATGGTAAGTATAAGATCGGAGAGGAAGAAGAAAAAGAGCAAGTTGAGAAGCCTAGATAACCTCCCAAGTTGATGGTAATAATAAGATTGGTATTATCTACTTGTTTTCCTTCTGCTTCCTTTTCACTGTTATGGTGATCATCAATGATGATACCCTGGAGTAATATCAGTTTACTGAATACGAGACTTCATTTGGTGTTTGCATTAGGAATAATAATCATGCCCCTGACACCTCCAAAGACATGTCCGGTATCATTTCTCCTTGGGTGTGAATCTGACAAGGAGCGGTGGGTTTGATGCGACTAGTAAGATCAATTGGAGTGTTTGTGTATTAGTGTTATTAAGGATTTACAATGAAAGCTGTGGATTGTGGTTGTCCTGGAGTAGAGTGATATATCAGTTTTAACTTACAAAACTCCCTCATCTGATCTGTTAACCAATTCTGTGTCTGCCTATGTTGGCATACACCTCACATTTAGGAACCCCAAAGATCAATCTCTGTAAGGTTTCTGTGTCTGAGGAGAACACCACTAGGAAGTTTTCAAAAACTGACTTTATCACCAAATCTGAACATAAATATACACAGGTTTGCACTCCTCACCTTTAACTCTTTATGAAGGAGTGGCTATTGCTGTTGCAGGAAAGAGTATAAATGACGGCATGATTCACAATAGAGGATGACAAAACAGGGAATTTTGTTACCCTACTAACGTACATCAACAATTCACTCTGCCTGGAAGATACAAGATCAGATAACCTAGTTGTAGTTGATCTTGGATACTGCACCCCAACCAGAAATGTTACTTAAGTTCCTAATTTGTAGTAACGTAAGCTTATATAATCATCAAAAACACACATGGAATGTCCGGCTCAATGCCCTATGTCATAAGCACATCTTGTTTATGCTTCCAATGAACCCATCCGGGGATTTCCTTTGTTCTGCTTATTTGATTCATATGCTTCTGCTCTTCTTGGTTTGGTGTTTCACCTATGAATTTGTTTGCAGAAGCAGAGATGGTTATCCCTCCACCTGTTAGGCCAAAAAAAGAATCACAGAATTCTTGAAGCCTTATGTCCTTAAGATGCACTTCACAAACAAGTTTGTTCATGCCCAGGTAGTCCACTCACCGACTGCCACAGTGGCAGTATCTGCCAGCTCACAGGAGAAAGCTTTAAGGCCGACAATGACAATTACACGTGATGTGGCAGCTGCTGCCAAGATTGGGAAGATTCTTGGTGAGCGCTTGCTCATGAATGATATACCAGCTGTTTCTGTTTTCTTGAAGAGGGAGCAGAAGTATCATGGGAAGATCAAAGCCATTGTGGATTCTTTGAGAGAGGCTGGAGTCAAACTGCTATGAAGGGGAGAGCTGGTACTTCCATAGTACTGCTTTTGTGTTTTAGACGTCTTGGAAGGATATTTCATACCTTTAGTGTTGGTATCCGTGGGAAGATTTGTGTCTGTTTGCAGTCCAGGATTAGAAACCAATATGTTTGCTCCTCTAGAAATGGATGGGTTAATGTCCAGGTGTGAGCTTGCATCGGCTTCTGAAATTAGCTGTCAGTTATGAGGTTAATGCTTTTCTGAGCATTGTTTTCTTAATGTCCAGGTGTGAGCTGGACATTGTTGTAGTCAGCTTTTAGTTTGCTAAGTTCTTTAGGGTTGCTCTTTCCAGCAGCACTCTTCCTTATCGAATATAAGGTTCTACATTTTTGGTATCGTTAGACACCAGAAGTATGCTTGCTTACTAGGTTGCTCATTTGGCTCAATTAAGCAGGAAACTCTCGTTACTTTTATGTGATTCATATCTCTTTTGTAACAACCCTGCTAAAGCACTTGCCGTTTTCGTTTACACGTTGAGGTTGGTGTGGTACTTGCCACTTATGCAATAACAGCTACCACTACGCAGTCTACTGATCTCGATTGAAAATGACTAGTCATCTTTTTTAGTTTGATGTTGATGACACTAGTTGTTAATGACCCATTCGATGATTCTGTTAGTTTGATTAATCGGTTTTATCCTAATAGCAAGAGGAGTCATCTGCTGCCGTACGCGTTATCAAGCTAAATGGGATCCCTTTTGACGGATAATTTTTCCAAGGATTTTTTGACCGATTATATCGCCACCTCTGAGGTCTTGCGCCGTTAAAATGCCCGACTTCAACCGCAACGTTCTAATCTAAAATCTGAAAAGCAGCAAAACCCAATCACCAGTTTTCATTTAACGAATGTCTTTTCATTTGTGTAGACTGCTAACATTTTTCAGGCTGCTATAAATTATGCTCGAAGCTAAGTTTGTTGTTGGGATTGGTAGGTCTTGTATTTTTGCTTTCCACAACCATCTAGAATGTTATGCAGTATGTAGGAAATTGTAGCTTATGATGGACATTAATTATGTTGTGAACTGTATTCCAACTGTTCATCCGATCAATCACAGAAGTCACTACAAACTCGAACTCCAAATCTGATTCAATCCAAATACTAATGACCAATAAAAAAGACGTTAGACATCATTTGAGTGGTAAGTAAGCATTCCAACTACTATGTCTCACATTCAATAATGGAAACTTCATACAACTGAATGTTACTTGAGGGTTATCGTCACAGTCATAGCTAGAAGATCAAATGTCTCTTTGGCAGCTCTTCATGAGCATATTTGACAGCCCTTTCTAAT
>CM041776.1:454163120-454202659 GCA_023374045.1 Limonium bicolor | reverse complement strand
TGCCAACTTTATTCGTTACTAAAGACAATTGTAAAACTGTTGTTGATAATGAACTGAATACACCTATAGCAACAGATCTATTAATTCGTGGGTAAAAATTATACTATGCCAGTGGCGAAGCTAGGATTTTTGTTTAGGGGGGGAAAATTAATTTAAATTAATGTATATAATTAAATTTTATATCGACTTAAAAGTATACTGTAATTAGTCGATATGTGTTAGGACTTTAAATAAATACACAGTATAATATGCTTGTTTCTAAAATGACCATATATATACTATCATCATCTAGACATGTAGTTAGTATTATACAAAATAGCCCTTTTTTTTAAAAAAAAAAAGCTGAATACTTGCAAAATGAATTCCAATACAATCTTCAACAAGTCCACTCACTAGCACCGATTAGACAAGTAGTTAATAGACAGTTGTGTCATCTTCATTTGTCATCTGCTCACCTGTAGAAAATTGAGTACATAAAAATGATCACAAGTTATAAATCAACAAATATATATATATATATATATATATATATATATATATATATATATATATATACATATATACATCAAAGACAAATAGACAATAACTAAATAAATTAAATAAAATATACCTGCTCATTCTAAGGCATGCACGTCTTTGTTTCATAGAACTGAAGTCGTCTATTATTGTCTGTAGAGAAATTTCTCTCTCAATATAAACAATCAGGTAGCTTGTAAGAAACTTAACATTCATGCTACTACGAAGTCTTGTTTTAACAATTTCCATTGCCGAAAAAGCTCGTTCACTTGTTGCAGTTGACACTGGGAGAGTCAGAACAAGACGAATCAACCTATCAATCAAAGGATATATTTCTAACTTCCCAGTTTCCTGTAATCTTCTACACAATTCTGAAAAGGGAGCAAACATTTCCCAAATGCTCATTGCACCGAACATCTATCTCATAGTGTTGTAATTCTTGCCTCAACTGAATATTTCATGCTCTGAGAAATCTGCTGGATAAAAACTTTTCTGCCAGTTTGCATATGTCACCAATACTGAAGGAGCTAATATGAATTTCTTGGATCCAATGCCACGGTAAGAGAAAGAAGTTCTGTGATAGACTCACTAAATCCGGAGTTTAACTCTTGCAACTGATAATCAAGAATAGAAACATACACTTCAACTCGATAATGATGATGAGCACTCACATTCTCTTCATACGACGAGATCGAATGACATCTACATAAGTCCCACTCATATCAGGTACTAATGTTGTGACTTTCACAAAATGAAGTTACATCATTCAAAACTAGATGCCATTTCTCATCTCTTAGTTTTTGAATCAATGTCGTAGTAGAAAGTAAAGTCAAGGCATTCACAATATCTTGGGACTTCTTTTGTAGCGCTTGACAAAGCATGTCAGTGATACCCATGATCTCTTTCATCACATGCATCATAAATACAAAATCAAATGATAGTAAATGTCTAAGAGCAAAGTTTGCATCACCTCTTTGAGAAGCCGTAGAGCCTTCAGTAGCAATTTATCTAATACTAGAATGGCAGGACCAAACAACCTCATTAAACTACAAATTGATCTGTAATGTGAGCTCCATCTAGTATCTCCCGCCTTTGCAAAGATCTGATTTGATTTGATCCCTTTCCACCTTCAATCTCTTCTATTTCAGCTAGTTGTGAATTTCAGCAAGTTAAGCTTCGTGGAGTTGATCATTACGCTTGCAAGAAGATCCAACAACATTCACAATGAAGCTTAGATTCTTAAAAAAAACTGTGCACTTCATTCACTTCCTTAGATGCGGCAACTAGAGCCAACTGCAATTGATGGGCTAAGCAATGCACATAATAAGCATATGGACATTCCCTTAAAAACAAGGCTTGCAATCCATTCCACTCCCCACGCATATTACTAGCCCCATCGTATCCTTGACCTCGAATATTCTTAACATCAAGCTTATGATATGATAGACAAGAAGATATCTCTTGTTTTAGAGTTGATGCATTCGTATCTTTTACATGAATCAAGTCAAGAAATCTCTCTTTCACATATCCACTTTGATCAACAAACCTCAGAACAATAGCCATTTGTTCTTTCTTTGATTCATCTCGAGCCTCATCCACTATCAAACAAAATTTGCATTCCCGATTTCCTCACGAATGGATTCTTGCACATTCATAGCAAAAACACATAGAATTTCCTTTTGAACATCCGGTGATGTGTATTTTGCATTTTGAGGAGCATTCCCTAATACAACATCACTGACTTCCTTGTTGTAAGATGCAAGAAGTTTGAGCAATTCAAGAAAATTACCTTGATTTCTTGAATCATATTTCTCATCATGGCCTCTAAATGCACATGCCTGAAATGTTAACCATTTGACAGGCTCAACAGAAGTTTTCAAACGTAATCTATTATTTGTAACCTGCTGAGTGAGCTCCTCTGTATCACATTCTCAATATGACATGGTTGGCTCTTCAAGTTTTCATAGCACTCCACAGAATAATTATGTGCTGAATTTTTTTTTACCTTCATGAGTGATAAAAGCGCAATCTTTGCTCTTGTTCACCTTTTTCCAATTGTTGAATCCTTTAACTGTAAACGTGTGATCCACTTCGCCGAATAGGTTTTTTAGGGAAAAGACACATGGAAGGCAAAATGCAGCATCTTTTGCCTCTGAATACTCCAGCCAAAAGAAACTTTTGAACCAATCAGCTTGAACCCTACGTCGATAACCAATAGAATCACTAAGAGGATACTCAGACTTATGAAACTGATATGCTCCAAGTTTGATATATGTCCGCCTTATCTCATCTAGTTCACTAATCGGGTACTCGGAAATTGGAGGCCGTAAACCTAGATCACGAATTAAGAAGTTGGTGTTGAACATACTAGAATTAATCATCTCAACCTCTTCAAGTCGTGGAGATTTCAAAGGTGGTTCTTCCTCATGAGAAGAACGAGCGTGAGAACCAAATGCTTCTGCCGGCTCATCACTAAGGATTGTTGACCTCTGAATGTTACTACTTCCTTTTGATTTGAAAAATGAATCAATCCTTCTCATGTTGACCATAATTTAGTCTGACAATCAAGATGAATCTATGTTAGTTAATCAAATTGATGATTAAAACACATTAAACAGACAAATGAAAAAAAATTTCTTTTAATTTATCCTTGTGTTAATAAATAACATCCAACTCTATACTTTTCAATTAATTAAGTATTAGATACAATAGAATTACAATTGTGTAGTCTTCACATTTATAAATTATCATGCTCCCTAAAAAATACACAATATTTTTGCAATCCAACTTCACCATCTTAAGATTTCTAACTTTAAATCATATTATCTAAGTTTCTTCACCTTTGTAAGAAGAACTACTCACAAAATGTGTCAACTATGCTAATCACATTTTCTGAAAAAAAAAAAAGTAACTAACAAACAACTAGTAGATTCAATAAAAAAAATACCCATCTATAACAGATAAAACTAAAGAGTTATTTTACTTCACCTTGATTGAAGCTTCAAAAACTCAAACTTGCTGTTGCTAGTGCTGGAAATGGAGAATAAAAGATGAAGGAGAAGAAGATAGACTCTTCATCTCCGAGAGAGAAGTGTGGAATTTGAAAGTGAAATGATGCAAGTGAGAAGTGAAAAAAAATGAAGTGGAAAGGAAGACTTCTGGAGTTCTAAAACGTGTGTAGTACCAGTCTATTAATATAGGTGTAATCATGATACATTTTACATCATTTTTTAAATTGTATGAGAGATACACTTAAAACAAAGAAATATAAAAGTCAACAATTTTAGTTGTTGTTGTCTGCGGGAGAACAATACAAAAGTACAAGTTTTTACTTTTTGAAAAAATAAATAAATCACTCATGACTCATAGTCCTACTCGGTTGCTTTTGATCATAGGGGGTGGGGTGTAGAGAGTAGCACAGACATCATACTATAACAAGAAAATATATAATATTAATGCAAGATTATATTGTACTTCAAACAACCTTTACAACAGAAAGATCTGTGGGCATAGGCAACGGCGGAGACAGGGGGTACTACAGGGAGCACACACACCCCCCCCCCATTCAGATGAAAAAAAATCAATTTTTTCCTTTTCCGACCTGTTTTTTCAAAGTTTCAGAAATCTGTAGTGCCACAACCTTTAAAAATAGATGTACCAAGACGCTATAGACCAACTTCAATCACATAATGTATCTTTAAAGAGTTTATACAACCCAAACAAGATAAAATGTCACACCAAATTGAAAAAGCTAGTTATTTACAACACAACAACAAATTGGACAAAAGTTTTTGGTTTCAACCTTCAATCCAAAAATATATAGTTTGTATCCAATACACTATTTCATTTTGAAGTTTCCACTTCATCCAAAAAGACTTCATTCCAGCCATGACACTATCTTCCGATCAACGTGTTACACTATCTTGAGTACTTGGGGATGAGGATTGTTCATTGCCAGTAGCACCTGTTGGAACCTGGTAGAAACAAGTAATTTTAATTAACACATTCTTGTACATAACACTAGCATATGAGTAACTTAAGCAATATAAAGTGTGGTTTTACGATATCATCCATCAGAATATATTCAGGTGCGATCCCATTCATAGAAAACAACACGGGGTAAAAGCTACTCAACTATGACAAAGCAAGCACCAAAACATAGGTACAAAAAGAGACATGGTGGTTCAGTTATCAAACCAGAATCTCATAGAAATAAAAGGGTCAATATCAAAATCTTGTTTATATGTGTCATCCTCCAAAGCATTCAAACAAGAGATACAACTAATTTTATTAGATTTACAAAGAACAACGACCATACAAGGTGCTGAAACTTATATAAAAAATAAGATTGAAATAACAAAGATCACACACTAATGAACTAAAATCTCACTTCATACAACAATTACGACATTAAAATAAAGAACTAACTCATGTAAGGAACTAAAATCTCACTACATACAACAACTCCAGCATTAAAATAAAAAATCAACTCATGTGACAGGTAGCTACTTCAAGACAACCACTTGTGTCTATTGAAGTGAGAAGACAATGTTTCAAAAAAGTATATAAGTTTCAAAAAAAAAATTGTATGTATGATATTTCACCGAGGAGAAAACGGGAAAAAACTTATTTGAGTGGTGAAATTAAAGTGTAGCCAGAAATATAAAAACCCATGTGAATGTTGGATTTATCTTCAAGTGTTTTTTCTCCAGCATAACAACAATCAATAAACAAAAGACTTTAGGCACAATCTCTTATTACTTAACAATTAAGATAATACTTTGTTGCATACCTGGATAATTCTATTATCTCCAAATAATGTTTGTACTGAGAAGCTTGGACAAAAATCCTTGACCACATCCGCTAAGCCAAAGACCATTTTGTACAATAGATCCACTTCCTTTTGACGCATCTCCTCTCGTTTTTGAACCTAAAGAACATGCTTCATTGGACAACATCACCTTTCTTATGCACCTCACACGACCCTTCTCTCTGGTCCTTTATGTTTTGAGTAGATATCGTCTTTGCAGTTCTTCTCCTTTGGACTACGTTGAGCCACTAGCTTCAAGGTCAGCTTTCATTGCTTCTTGTATAAATGCAAAACTACAACTTGTAACTTTTATCACACTGGATATAATCAACCAACATAAAAATTATCAAACTATAATACCGTAATTGTTGTAGCCTCTGGTGTCACATATTTTCCTATTCTATGTGTGTAACGAGTTTTGATGTAAAGAGCAGCACAGGATGGAGGATCGTCATTTTTTCCAACATTTTTTCTTCAAGAAGATAAAAACAATAAGTGATGCACATTCATATTGAAAGCAATCCCATTAAAAATGATATTTAAGACAATTTATTGAAGAATTCACCTCCTGTGAATTGATCGAGCAAATATCTTTGGTCTTGCTGTATGAGCCTCCTTGCTTTTGCCCTTGTTCACTTTGTTTATATCACTAATATGCTACACAACAATACAAGGACAGAAAAAATACATAAGCAACATATATACTAATCAAACAAAAGAAAAAATGCAATCATATCAATGCAGCCGCAGTAAAGGCAATAAGAACACCCAAATCACAAACCCTTGATGGACAAAATCACACATCAAGATCATACATACCTTAGCTGATGAGTGAGCCAATACTTGACTAATGACTTAAATTGTTCTTTATCCACCCTATCGATAGTTATCTCTTTCATCCTTCGGTCCAAACACTTGCTTGCATTAAAAAACTTATTCTTCAAACAATTTTTCCATGTCCTCAATTTATCATTCAAATCATTCATCACCCATTTCACGTCTTCCTCGTCAAACTTGGTACAAAAGTAAACTTTGACTATAGAAAAAACTTGATCATATATTAAGAATTTATATGTTAAGCATATATAATAAAGAAAATACATGCACAATATAATGTATATTGCCTGTACAAGTTCCCACATGTTGTCTTTGTTTTTCTTTGGTAGTTTGCGCCAATCATTACAATCAGTTGGTGCATATGACGAATTTCGAGAGATGGGGCCTAAGAAATGAGTGAGTGTTGTCTTCGCCAACGAGTGAGTTAGTTGGCTGACCAGTGTTACATGAACTTCAAGTTGAGGAAATAAATTCAGTTCCTTTACATTGTGACAACCTCTCGATAGCCATTTAGTGCGACAAAAAGTTTATGAGGGATTGATAATTAAATTTGGAGTATGTACCTAGTCGGTTGTAGTGGCAAACATGCAAGAGGATACTGATACGACGAAGAGAATGGGAATGCTCTAGATCTAAGTGAATAGTTAATAGCTCATGTTCATATGTTGTAATTAGCAAGGGTAGAGGAGTGTTAGAATATTATGTTATTCTTATTATTCTTATTCTTCCCTCAATGTTTGTTAACTTGTTAGTTAGTTCTCATATATATACAGAGAACTAGTGAGATTGTAATTGTCTCGACGACACATACATTCTTTTCTCTGAAATGTAATATCAAGTTTACCATACTCTTCTCCTTCTCTCCTCTTCTGTCATCCATGGATGTTAGACTTCTCATTACTACAATTATAACAATGAACCCCTTCTTTTTAGGTATTTGATATCATTTTTTAATGTCTAAGTAATTATCAAAGTGTTAGCATTAGATGAAACATTTTCTCTGATATTTTCTTATGGATTGGTTTAATTTTATATAAAGAAACTCTTATTCTTTTTGTCTTTCATTTGTTTGATTTGTGATACGATTTCATATATTTGTTGATAAGGTTTCTAATAATTGAAATTTTTTATTATATACTTAAAATTCGTACAAGGTTGAACCTAGCAAATTTTTTAGAAGTAGAGTACAGCTAGATTAATCTACCACCATTAGGAATTCATTTTTAATGCAGTTGACGAACAGGACGAAGAATTAGATTCATTCATTATTAGTTACAATCTTGACACTACATGAGTAGCTTAAGTAAAACCGGGGGTTCCTATTTAACTGCTTTTCTTATTTATTTCTAGGGAAAATCACATCCCCACCCATGTGGTTTCGGTATTTACTTTGTCCACCCACGAAGTTAAATCCATTTTGCATCCGTCACCCAAACCTCACTTCCGTTAGCCCTGTCCATGTGGCAACTTCTAATTCGTCTCCCACCCAGCTGACATGTCACCCACTGTAAATGAATTGGAAAATCTGAAATTTCTCTCGACACTCTTGTTCGCTTCTCTGGCTATCGACTCACTCTCAAGTCGACACCTTCAATGATGGCTCTCCTCCCTTTGACTTTCTCCTGCATCTGATCCTCTCTCTGGACTATATTGTGCGCTTCTTTTCTTCCTTGCGATTTTTACGGGTGCTCTTCTGTTGTGCCCTAGCCCGCTGTGGTACCTCTACTCGAACCCTAGCTTTTCTTGTTGTGGTTGATGTGTTATGTTTGTCCACTGGGTTGCGACAAACTGGTTCGACTGCTCCTTATTATGTTCGTCCATTGCTATATTTAGCATTGTTTGCTGCTATATGGGTCGATTTTGAACCCCATATGTATTTGCTGTTTCTGACTGTCAAATGTGAAGTTGTCCATTGCACAATTTAGAATTTCTACTGTTTACTAGGTTGAGATTGAACCCTGTATGTACCTGCTGTTTTCTAGGTTGATTGTGAAATAGAACTACTGATTTATGGGTCAATTTTGAATCTTCTTCTGCTTGCTGCATTGCCTACTGTTTATTGGGTTGATTTGAACCATGTCTGTACCTGATGTTTTCTAGGTCGACGGTGACGTATAACTGCATCTTCTTATGCTATATCTCTACTATATGTCGGTATTCCATTTTTACTGCTGTTGGAATGGATATTTTCTTTGGCAGCAATGGAAGTGTCACTTGAAGTTTTATAAAAGAGTGGCCGATACAAGGTTGAGATGCCCTTCGATCCAAATAGAGACTCAACTATAGAATTAATTGATGATTATGTTAAGGTCATTGACAAACAGTGCAATGCGATAAAACCACAAAACCCAAGGTTCTTCTACAAACACCCAAAAAGTAAGAGGAACATTGAGATAGGATCTGACAGACAGTGGATGAAAATGCTTGCACTGTTTGAGGGAAAGGATCTCATTGAAGTTATCGTGGAAGATGGTTCAAAGGAAACTTAAATCATGAGTGCATATAAACATTGGTTGGAAGATGCCAATACAAGGGAGGCAATGAACTGTAGTCCAACTTTACCACCTCAAACACAGTCTTCCCAAGAACAACCCACTCAAAGACAACTCCCTCAAACACAACCCCCCTCCTCTAACACAATCTCCCCAGGCTGAACCCCCTCAAACACAACCTATTGAAGCTCCACCTCTTCGAGCAGAACCCCACAAACACTACCTCCGCAGCAAGAACCTCGTAACTCACAACCTCCTCAAGCCCCAAAAGCTCATAAGAAGAGGAGGCCTCGAGGTCTGAATCTCATCCATGGTTCTTGCTCATCCCAAAACCCATTACCGTCTGCAGCCACTGAAAGAGTGCAACGAGATTCCATCAAGTCTCTAAGAACAAGAGCAGCCGCTGAATCTATTAAGGCCATTGAATCAAGCACACCTAAGTTATCAAGTCCTAGGGTTGGGTCTAACCATAACAACCTTAATGATAATGCTACGGCACACAAGAGGATATCTAGGAATTCGGTGATCATCCCCGTAATTGATGATAAAACTTCAAACTTGCCGAGTGTGAGAAACATTGAAGAACATGTTGAAGACCCATATCCCTCTTTTTTTGATGACTCTTGGAATCAAAAATCTGATAAAGAGGAAGATTTCTATCATCTGAAGAAAGTGAGGACAAATCTGCACATGGTGAAGATGGGGATGATATAGATTTGGCTGAACTAGAAACCTTGCGGGAAGGTGGGTATTTTTCTGGTGACGAGGATGAAGGCGTTGTTGGTGATGAGAGGTATTTGTGAGAGGGTAAACCATTTGAGTTACAGCCAAACGGCACGATTAAACTTGAACCTCGTTAGATGTTTTTGAATAAGGACGTATTCAGGGAAATTATGGAGGACTATGTTGTGCAAGAAGGGATAGATCTTCATAGGGTTGCGAACGATCCATGGAAATACACGGTTCTGTGTAATAATCTCGACAGTTGTCAGTGGAGGCTGCATGCCTCTCTCTTACTAGATAATGTCACCTTAATGATCAAGACAATGAGGGCAGAGCACACTTGTTCGAGGCTGTCAGAGAATCCTACAGCCACATCAAAGTGGATAATGAGGAAGGTGTTGCCTGAGTTGAGAGCCAACATTACAGTGACGCTGAATGCCATTCAGCATTTCATTCTGATGAAGTTTGTGTAACAGTGAACGACATGAAGTGTTTTCGGGCTAAGAAAGAAGCTATGAAGTTGCTTCAAGGAAACCACGGTGAATCTAATGCTAACATCCACCAATACACGAAGATTGCCCTTGACCGGAATCCTGGGTCCATCATAGATCTCCAGTACCAAGAGTACCTTAATGGCCCATCTACTTTCAGCAAGCTGTTCATATGCTTCAACGCCCTTAAGGAAGGTTTCTTGAGGGGGGTGCAGGCCATTTCTCGGGGTAGATAGGTTCCATCTTAAGGGGCCATACGGTGGTGTACTGTTGAGTGTTGTACCGATCGACGGAACAATGGAATATTTCCTGTAGCGTTCACCATTGTGGCAAACGAAACTACAGAGACGTGGACCTACTGCTTTAGCAACTTGAGACTGATTGCTGATGAGGTTGCAAGGAGGAAGTGGGTTATCATTTCCGATAGGCAAAGGTACCTTAGCAAACTTAATTATGTTTTCTTGTAGTTTTTTGTGTGGTGTGACTATTGTAACTGGTGTTAGTATTGTGTCTGGTGTGTTAAATTGTGTTTGTTGTTAATATCGTGTATGGTGGTCAAATGTTGCCTTTGGCAGGGTGTAGAACCTGCACTTGAAACTGTGCTGCCTGAAGTAACCGGGAAAATATGTTGCAGGCATTTGTACATTAACTTCAAAAAGGGTAACCCAGGTGCTTTATTAAGTTGTGTTTAAACAACATCTTACTAAGTTTTCATGCAAACAACAACTGACAAAATTATGTTATCCACATTATCAGGTGCTTTGTTGAGAAATTTATTATGGGAAGCTGCACAATGTTACACAACAGTTGCCCTCAGAGATGTGATGAATAAGATAGAAGAGGTGTCCTTAGGGGCGTACATGTACTTGCGGGAGGTGGATTACAACCTGTGGGTCAGGTTCCATATGCCAAAAGAGGTCAAAGTCATAGAAACAACATCAATTTTGTTGAGTCATTCAACAGTAAACTATCTGGCATAAGAGGCAGCCCCATATTCTCTCTTTTGGAAAACATCAGATGCCCCTTGATGAAGAAACTCAATGACTGGAGGGAGTCCATAAACAAGATGGGTGAGAGAATAACCCTTTATGCGAAGAAGATGTTATACAAAAACACTAAAGATGGTGCAGATGTGCCCATACAGCAAGTAGTGACTATGAGTTTGAAGTTACAGACATGAGCAGGCATTACATTGTCGATTTGAGAGATGGTCATTGTGACTGCATGGCGTGGGACCAATTAGGAATTCCGTGTAAGCACGCATGTGTAGTTCTGAACTGGAAGAGATTGGACAAGGATCAGTTTGTGGATCCATGTTTTTCTATGTCCATGTATGTGTCACATACGCACTAGCAATCTCTCTATCCCGGACCCGGTGTTGTGGCTAGAGCCCGAAGGCCTAAAAATCCTGTCCCCCCATTTTCTTAGAAAGTTACCCGGTAGGCCCAAAGAAGAAAGAAGAAGAGAAGAGAGTGAGGCCAGACCTACGACTAAGAGGTCTAGCCACGTGACATGTGCCAAGTGCAAGAAAAAGGGGCACAATTCTCGGACATGCACAGGCCAGACAAACAGAGGTGATGGTCAAGGCGAGGGTCAACTTCTAGCAACAGAACGTGGTGATGGAAATAGTGCTACGCGGGAAGATAGAATATCTGTTCCAAAGGGAAATAATGAAAAATCCAATGCGGCAGCCTCCACTTCAACAACGGTGCAGCACAAGAAGAGGAAACGCGGTCACAAGGTATTTGACAACTTAAGTAATACTTTGTTTGCACTTGTTGTTTCGGTCGTTGTAGTTTAAATCTGAGTATACCTAAGTAATATTTTGTATGCACTTGTTATTTGACACCAGTATACCTACCAACTTGCTACTTATGTGCTTGTACTTGCAGGTTTGTGAAGTTGACAACTTGCTACTTCTGTTCGATGGTCCATGGGGCGCAATGGATTCAACAGTTATGGATGCTTTTATGTAGTGCAGTTCTGATTCTGTTATTTTGTTGTCATTGGAACCAGTAGTGTTGTTTATGGATTTAATTTATGTGGCAAGTGTATTAACAATGGTTATGTACTAGTTATTTTGAGGTCTGGATGATGACTAGAACCTGTTGGTATTTTGGAAAGTGCACATTATGTTCTGATATTGTTGCTTATTTTAATATGAAGGGGGTGTTTAAACTTAAAACTGGTTGTTATTGTAAAACTTGCATTGTTGTCTTGTTCATGCTAAGCATTGGTACAATCTGAGCATGCTGGATGTAGGAAGATATTGCATTGTACTTGACAATTTTGAAGGAGTTTCTGGTTGTTATTATAAAACCTGCACTGCTGTCTTTTTCTGGTTGTTGTAATGCAACATTTGTTTGACTGATGCATGTGAAAAAAGGAGTTTCTGGTTGTCACAACTTGAGGCTGTAGTTCTATTTTCATCATCTTGGTAAATGTTAAAACTGCTCAACATATAATGTTGTGACAACAATTGCGAATATAAAATGGAACATTTGTATTAGAATAGAATATCACTTACATAATGTCACACGTTCTTGCTTCACCCTTACAACTTTCGAACAACCAATACATTCTAAGTGTGCTACAACAAGTACACTAAACTACCTTAAAGAACAACAACACGATAACACCGACTGCTACATAACACAAAAAAGTAACTTATTACATTCAGACTTAAGATTAGCTTATCACTTTGAAGATACTTCTTCAACTCCACTAGCTCGTCTTTAAGTTGACACAACTGCTGTTGAATGATCATATCGGTGTTTGCACCACTGGAGTTGATGTCCCCACTATAGATTTCAGGCCTCAGTAAATACGTATTGTGATCCAACTCATTCCACCACTTGAAGATACCATTAGCACAATCACATCGATAGAACAATTTTGAAGGATTGTCAAAAGTCTCCGCAACGAACAACCGAGCATTCCTTTTGCAATAACACTTCACATTAACAAATGTAAATGGCTGGGACTATCACTACTTCTTCTGTTCGATGATGACATATTGTAGCAAATAACCTACTTTCATTAAATAACATCAGTAGCAAAGAGGTATATCAAAAGCATTAACCTCAAGTTACAACTGATGTCAATCAGTTAGAAAAAATGAGCTCAGATAAGGGATTATTACAGCTTTAGTGCAGCAAAACCAGTAAACCTTGCAACAAAGTGGAGCAATTCCAACTTTTTTTATTTTAATGGCTATGAGTAATATACGGTAATTGTATGTTATTTTCCAGATTGTCAAATCAGGAAGAAACAATTGACAACATACCAATACCGCTACAACTAACCAAAGAAAGAGAAAGTAAATGGTACCGCTACAACACTAATGCATATGAAGGATCAAAACATGATTGAGATCACTAGGTATAGGGGGCAATTCTTAAAGATATCAGAAACAACATCATTTCCACAGAGGTTGTGACAAAAAAGGGGACATAATCCAATCAGCATTTGCAGTTAGGGTTTGTAATAGACCCAGACAATAGCAGGTATCATAAGGGTTCACAAATAACCTACGAAACAGAAGTTAGGGTTCACAATTACCCACAACATATTAGGTACAATGAGGGTTCAAAATGGACCCACAAATCAGCCGTTATGGTTTAAAATCAACCCAGAAAACAACAGGTACAACAAGGGTTCAAAATCGACCCACAAATCAGAAATTAGGGTTCACAATTGACATTCGAAAACAGCAGGTACATATGGGGTTAAAAATCAACCCATATAGCAGCAGGTAATGCTAAAGATAGCAATGGACGAACATAATAAGGAGCAGTCGAACCAGCTTATCGCAACCCAGTGGACAAACATAACACAACACCACAACAAGAAAAGCTAGGGTTCGAGTAGAGGTACCAGTAGCAGGCTAGGGCACAACAGAAGAGCACCCACTTAAATCGCAAGGAAGGAAGAGAGAGGATCAGATGCGGGAGCAAATCGAAGGGGGAGGGCCACCATTGAAGGTGTCGACTTGAGAGTGAGTCGATAACCAGAGAAGCGAACAAGAGTGTCGAGAGAAATTTCATATTTTCCAATTCATTTACAGTGGGTGACATGTCAGCTGGGTGGGAGACGAGTTAGAAGTCGCCACATGGACAGGGCTAACGAAAGTGAGGGTTGGGGTGATGGATGCAAAACGGTGTTAACTTCGTGGGTGGCCAAAGTAAATATCGAAACCACGTGGGTGGGTTGTGAAATTACGCCAAACCCCATGGGTGGGGGATGTAATTTTCCCTTATTTATATTTTGATTGCCTAGCTAACAAAACCCCAACTTTTCTAGTTTAGATTAACTGAAAATTTAATAAGTTACAACCTTCAAGTCCCCGTATTTGATCCTGATTCTTAAATACATGTTTTACTATCTACTACAATTAGTACACTATCGTTGCATACATTCATTGTTTATCTATTTGCAACGTTTATATATCTATTATATATATATATATAATATATACTAAAGACTCACATAATCAGGTGAAGCTAGCTAGAGCTGATCATTCGGACAGGCGGATCGAGTTTGGGTCGGGCCAACTATGAATTTTAGGTCTATTAGATCTGAAACTTTTATCAAAGTCTGTTTTAAAAAATTTCGGGCCGGGCCCCGGATTTTATTCACTTGTGTCTGTGTTTGGCCCGCCGGTTTTATATATTGCTTTTAAATAATTATTAATATTTTTAAAATAAAATATAGTATATATAATTTAAATAGATATTATATAAATTACTTAAAATAAATATAAATATATAATATAAAAAATATTATATAAAATTAATGTAAATGGGTGTGTTTGTGGAACGCTAGTAGTGTAATCAATTTCAGTGTCGGTCGATCATTTCTCCACTGTTTTTATTTTGTCAGTTTCATATAACAGCTAACCACAAATGAACCCAGTATATAATATATTATATTTCTTTTAGGAAATTATATATAATAATTAATTCGGGCAGGACCGGAGGCATAAATTTTACCGAAGCCCGGCCCGGTATTTTGTTCAGTCCTGATTCTTTGTTCAAGCTCATCTGCTATTTTTTGGACCGAGTTTTTCAAGTACTTTTTTCGGCCGAATCGGGTCACCAGGCCTGACCTACTTTGATGAGTTTTAGGTGAAGCCATATATTCTACACATGGTGTTCTCTCAGCTCTCTTAGTTACAAACTTTTCTTGTGAGTTCTGAGCGTTTTGTTCCGATTTTTTTTAGTTGTAGACTTGTAGTCCTAGTGTAGTATAGCTATTTTGCTTTCTACTTTTTTTCTTGAATATATTCTTTTTTATTGCTAATATACATCTTTTGTCTCTTTAAGAACGATAAATGATCAGCTAGTTAACATAGTGATAGATGATATAAGGTTACATTTAGATCGTAAATAATATATAAGGTCTACACACTTAGATTAGGCATTATTTATGGTTTCTAAAACACTTGATGTAATTTGGACTTCATGTTATGCGCCACAAGTATTTGCAGACATGTAGTATTCAATAACAAAACAATATTCGGTCAATGTTATATTATTCCCGATTTACATTTGGTCATCAGTTATGCAACACTAACACATAATTACACTTGGAGAAAAGACAACTTTTTGAAAAGTTGCTTATGATTTGAACTCAGTTGAAAGGTTGGGATTGCAAACTTCGTTGTATACTTCTCACGTTGCTGCGGAGGAAAGATGATAACAGTAGTGATTTATTTATGGGTAGTTGTTCCTCATCATTAGAACTATTATTACTCGTATGACTATCTTAATGCAACTGAGATGGCTTCCTTTCTATACCGCTGTTAATTTTGTGCTAGAAATGGGAAAAAGGTGAAAAAATGCGGTGAGCGTGGATCGAACACGCGACCTTCAGATCTTCAGTCTGACGCTCTCCCAACTGAGCTATCCCCGCTGGTTGAATGTTAACTTTCCAAGGTTTTATTACAACGTGATAGACTTTGCTAAAATGCAAAATATGCTTCTTATTGATTTAACCGAGAGGAAAATGTATAGAGAGGATATGATATATGCTCTGTATCAGTACATGATATAGTGGCCTGAATACAAGGGACGGAGCCCTATATAGAGAATAGGAGAGGAACAAATACAAGGGACGGAGCCCTATATAGAGATAGGAGAACAAATACAAAGTAATATCCTATGATACACACTATAAACGTACAGACCAATACCTATGTACAAGTCTAATACCCCCCCTCAAAGAGTACAGCCCTTCAAAACAGGAAGGTGTGTGCTCTTTGACTTGAAACATGCTCACCCGAACAGCTGGTGCATCGGACGGCTGCTGGTTCTGCGAAGGTGTACCTGCAAAACAAAAACAAGAAACTATCCCTTCTCGGGGTTTTGTAAGCCCATAATGTCAAAAGAATTACGATAACTTTTACCTGTAAGGGGCTTCGTCATCATGTCCGCCAATTGTTGTGTACTTGGAACATATCGGACTTGTATTAGACCTGCCTGCAATTTTTCACGCACGAAATGGCAATCGATTTCGATATGTTTAGTGCGCTCATGGGACACTGGGTTCCTAGCTATGTGTATGGCAGCTAGGTTGTCACATTTTAATGGTATGGGATTCAAGTCTTTAATACCAATCTCGGTTAGAAGACGACTTAGCCAGCTTAGCTCTCCCGTGACCTGCCGCATCGCCTTGTATTCTGCTTCAGCGGAGGAGAGAGCAATGGTAGACTGCTTCTTTGACTTCCAACTTAAGGGGGAGCCACCGAGAAGAATGTAGTATCCGGAAATAGACTTTCTCGTTATTGGGCAGGAGGCCCAATCTGAGTCACAATATGCCTCTAATTTGTAGTGTGGTTCCTTGTTGAAGTATAGCCCGAATCCTGCTGTCCCTTGATATAGGAGAGTGTGTGGTAGGCAGCGTCTAAATGAGCTGTGGTAGGACTTTGGAGAAATTGACTCAGGTATTGAACCGCATAACATATGTCGGGTCTAGTATTGGTGAGGAAATTGAGCTTCCCTACGAGACACCTATATGTTGTGGGGTTTTCTAGCTTGGGACCACTATTCTCATTGAGTTTTAGGTTGATAGGTAGGGGAGAGACAGAAGGACGTATGTCTTGGGCATTGAAGTCATGAAGGATTTGGTTAATGTATTGCTGTTGGGACATGATCATCCCGTGATCGGTTTCTAGGAACTCTATTCCAAGGAAGAAATTCAATCTACCGAGGTCCTTTATCTTGAATTTTTCATCTAGTCTCTCTTGAGGGACTTCACTTCCTTTATGTCATTCCCAACTACTAGAATGTCGTCGACATATATTCCTAGTAGCGTGATCTCATTCTTCCCTTTCTTGACAAATAGAGAATAATCGTTCTGGGAGTGATGAAAACCTAATTCTTGCAAGAATTGAGCAAGTTTTTCGTACCATTGTCGGGACGCCTGCTTTAGGCCGTAAAGGGATTTGTGCAGCTTGCAGACTTTGTTTTCACATCCACCCGTATTCCCTCTGGTATAGTCATGTATACGTCTTCGTGGAGATCTCCATGTAAGAAGGCGTTATTAACATCTAGTTGATCCAAGATCCACCCATTCTTGATTGCAGTTATGATTAAGGCCCGAATAGTGGTGATCTTAACTACGGGAGAAAAGGTCTCGTCGTAGTCAAGGCCGGGTTTTTGTGTGAAACCTCTCACGAGCCTTGCCTTGAACCTCTCTATGTCTCCATTGGCTTTTAGCTTCACCTTGTAGACCCATTTACAACTAATTGGCCGCTTACCCTTTGGTAAGTCTACGATGGACCAAGTTTTGTTTGTCTTAAGGCTTCGAATTCTGTCGACATAGCCTGGATCCATCTGGGATCCTTACTTGCTGTTTTGTAGCTGGTGGGTTCTTTGAGATTGTGGAGGCGGGTCAAAAGGTTGCTGGGATTAGGTTGGAGAGAGCAAGAGAGGATGGTGGTGTGGGTATGTGATCTGTGAGGGTGTTGAGGGTGTAGGGAGAATCAGGAGAGATCTTTGTATTTTCCAACCTCTGGGCTAGAATGTATGTGAAGGGGTCTCCTTGGTTGGTGTTGGAGGAGAGAATATAGTCGTTGTATCTGGAAGGAAGTTTGTGCTCTCGGGTGGATCTTCTGAGCTCGAGTGGTTGATCTTGAGGATCGGTGGCTATGGAGTCTTGTATATCTTGTGTGTGAGGATGAGGTTCTTCTCTTACCTCAGAAATCTGAGGCGTGCAAGAGTCATCCTCCACGGTATGTGTAGAAGGGGGAGAGAATATATCAGTGTCACCGTGGTTTGTATCTAAAGTGTCGATCCATTCCTTGCTCCTTAGGGGGTAGATATCTTCAAAGAAAACTACATCCCGTGTCACCTTGAGTTGCTTTCCTTTTAATGTTAGGACTTTGTATCCTTTGGTGTTTTTGGGGTTTCCGACATATATGCAAGTGGTGGACCTTGGGTCAAGTTTGCTTTTGCCTGGGCCAACATTTGTCACGTAACATAGGCATCCGAAACTTTTTATGTTTGTAATCGGGCTTGCTCCCGTAGAGCATTTCGAAGGGGGTCAAGTTGTGTATGGGTTTGCTGGGCATCCTATTGATGAGGTAGGCAGCATGTTCTATGCAATGGTTCCAGAATTTTTGTTCTAACCCTGATTGGAAAAGAAGTGCCCGAGCAACGTCCATGAGATTTCTTTGTTTTCGCTCCACAACCCCATTTTGTTGGGGCGTGTGTGGGCAACTTGTCTGATGGAGAATCCCCTTGTTGTTGAAATATTCAACTCCTTCTTGTGATTTTCCTAGCTCATGGGCATTATCGCTACGGATGATTTTTACCCGTTTGTTCATTTGAGTTTCGATTAAGTTGATGAAGATTTTTATTTGTTCCATAGCTTCGGATTTGAATCTAAGAAGGGTAACCCATGTGGCCCTAGTATAGTCATCTACTAGAGTAAGAAAATACCTATGGCCACTCGCACTTTGTGTCCTTAAGGGACCGCAAACATCTATGTGGAGAAGTTCGAATGGTTCGGTGGTCTTAATAGTGGAATTGGGAAATTTTAACCGCTTAGCCTTAGCCTTATAACATATGGTGCAAGGTAAGGGGCTGTTTTCAAAATGAGATGGTATATTCACATCAACAATATTCCTCATCCTTTTCAAAGACATGTGTCCTAATCTATTGTGCCATAACATGAAATTTTCAGATAAGGCATTCTGAGTACAATGAATACTAGAATTGACAGAAGGAACAACATGTTCTTTATCAGACAAGAATTTACACAAAGAATCTACATCTACAACATAAAGCCCATTCACTTGTCTTCCAATTTGCACAGGGATAGCACTTCTAGAGTCCTGCATAATGCAATTCTCTTTATGAAATGTAACAGCTATGTTCGAATCTTCTATCAGCTTAGAAACAGATATAATGTTGAATTGGAAAGAAGGCACAAACAAAACATTTCGTAAGCAAGTATTTCCATGATATGTCAAATTTCCAGTGCAATCAGTTTGCTTTCTGTTACCATCAGGAAGGATGATGTCCCTTTTAACAGTATTATGCAAGCATTCAGAGATTAATCGTTTGTTTCCAGTTACATGCTCGGTGGCACCCGAGTCCAATATCCAGAAATCGCATAAGTCATTAAACAAAGGATTAGAGTTATAATTTAAGCACGGAAGCGTATTGAAACTGGTGATGATATTACCTGCGAATTCCCCAAAGCTTGCTGGTTTGCCCACTGCGTTGGCATCTTTCTGGTGGAGGTAGGCCACCAACTGTTGCAATTGGTCTGAGCTGAACCCACGTACCGGAGATTCCTGCGGTTCTTCTTTGTTCTCCTGGTTGCCTGCGACGATGGAGCCGATTCTGGTTTCTGGCTTCTTCTTCGATTCGTCGCTGGGAAAACCAACTAGCCACCAACAGGCGGTGCGGCTGTGACCTATCTTCCCGCAGTTA
This sequence comes from Limonium bicolor, assembly GCA_023374045.1. Taxonomy (NCBI): domain Eukaryota; kingdom Viridiplantae; phylum Streptophyta; class Magnoliopsida; order Caryophyllales; family Plumbaginaceae; genus Limonium; species Limonium bicolor. Next base: position 454,182,849 of record CM041776.1, on the reverse strand, counting down.
GAACATTTTGGAGAATCCTTCTTAGAAGTGGCGAATTTGCTTGTGTTCTTCTTATTCTGGTTCTTGAAGCTTGTTTCGCCAGAGTAGCCTTTCTGTTTCGTGAAGTTGTAATTTCCTCCCGTCTTCGCAATCAGCGCGACTGATTGATCTGAGTCGTCTCTGGATTCAAGATTCACCCTGGTCTCCTCTTGGATTAACAGAGAAAAGACGTCTTCCAGACTGGAAATTGGGACATGGAAAGAATCTGCGCCCGCAATTGAGAGTAGGGTTTGCTTAAACCCATCAAGAAGTGCAGAGTTTCCTCTTCTCCCCTGGCCTTCGACTGATTCTCGGCGGATTTACAGTTTGCGCAGCAAGAACATTCGTCGATTGGCTTGGCCAACTCATACTGGGCCCAAATCTCCCTTGACCTCATGAAGTAATCTGTTATCGATTCTTCGCCTTGCCTTAGATTCACGATTTGCCCTTTGATGTTAGTGAAGAGTAGCAAGATTCTTCTTCTCGAATCTTTTACAGAGCCACTCCCAAATGACCTTTGGGTCACTCGTATACATAACACTGCGAGATATGTTCGTTGCGAGTGAAGAAATCAGCCAAGAGACGACTAGCGACCTCGCCCGTCTCCATGCCGCGGTGCGCACTCTTTCGAGTCAGGCTGGCTGATTGAACCATCTACGAAGCCAATCTTGTTCTTCGCAATCAACGCTTCCTGCATGGTCCATTTCCAGTTCAAGAATCCTTCGCCGGTGAATTTGGGGGCGAGAGATTGACCAACTTGCTCAGTATTCGACATAGAGGGGGTCTGATGGGTCGATGCCGGTGGAACTGCTGCCAGTGGCGATTTCTTTCTTCTTGCCAGAGGGATCGTCGTCCATCGGAGTAGTAGTTCTTCTCTTTTGTTATTTCGATGGTGATGAGCTGTGCTCTGATACCATGATAGACTTTGCTAAAATGCAAAATATGCTTCTTATTGATTTAACCGAGAGGAAAATGTATAGAGAGGATATGATATATGCTCTGTATCAGTACATGATATATTGGCCTGACATACAAGGGACGGAGCCCTATATATAGAGGAATAGGAGAGGAACAAATACAAGTAATATATCCTATGATACACACTATAAACGTACAGACCAATACCTAAGTACAATCTAATAAACAGACTGTTCATTCTCGTGGACAAGCAAATCAGGCGTTTTCTTGCAGTTAAATGGAGAAACAGCTGGAGGAACGACGTTATCAGTTCCAACGGATGAACTCCAACTTTAGCAAACACTATTCTCAGCCTCAAAGTTACCGCAATAGAGATATCGCGTGAGAAATTCTAAAGATTTGTTGTTGTTACCTCTTGCTTCCTCCTTTCTTCTTCCCCTATAACTCCTGAAACATCAATAAGTGGTTTTGCAGGAGGCGAATCACACTAGATTTCTCAATATAGCAATCTTCTTTGATTCTTCCATAATGTCACTCTGCCTGGTTTGTAGTTTAACTAGCCTCTCAATATTTTGTCAACAGAACTCAATTCCTTGCTAGATTAATGAAATCTTTGTAAGTGTTCCACAGCATATATGCAACATTTGGGATAGGATGCGGGTAGTTGATGTTGTCCAGCTCAGAGGAACGAGCGTGGAAATGAGGCAGCAAATTCGACAGCTTCAGAGTATACCAGCGGCTTCAATCCGCTCTGGAGAAACTTCAACCCGAGCTCCTGTTCCAGTACTCGGACTTTGACACACCTATCTTCACAAAACAAAAGCACGCTTTTAAAATGTGTTTTAATTTATGATGGGGGCATGTGTAAGGGCCGAAACTTCTTTCCAACTAAACATGTAAGATCCCCATGTCAGAAATCGTAACTCGGTAAAAACAGTGCACTTGCAAAATACAGCTCAAATGACAACATTAGATCGTACGTGTGAGTTAACTCACACATTAGATTTCACGAAAAGCCTTCAGAACAGATTTCCCAATATGAGAGACTTCAATGATTAACTAGTTGCAGATCTTGAATAATTTACTTAGTTGAAGTTTATGCGCCAGATTCGTGGGAAGGATTCTATGCAATGCCATATTTTGTCAATAAAATGTTCAGGAGCATGTATTTGCACAAAAGCAGGCTCGAACATCGTACATTCGTACATATGTTATGGTTACGGGTATTCAAATCGCTAAAAAAGTTAGAATACCGAAGACGAAAATCAGAATGTACGCCCCTATAGTGATCAGAGAGGATAAGTTCCCAGTTTTCAACCAGAAGGAAATCTTATTTTATTGTTCTCCATAATTAGATGTTAGATTGATAAAGCAAGGGTACCTGTCTAGGAGGACGGCAATACATCTTCAAAGAAGAGGTCAAAATCACCATTCTGAGCATCGAACTCCAGCAGCTTGTCCCATGCACTCTGGCGCAGTGTTTTTAAGCATTGGCATAGACCATTAAGCAGTGGCGGACCCAGAATTTCAAATTAGGTGTGTCAAACTTATAAACTCAAAGTTTTGAAGTTAACAAATGCTTTTATATATGTTATATTGAAGTTGGGATCATATTGACAATAAATACTAGTAGTATAAGGTCTACAGTAAAAGAAATTTAATTATATTTAAAAACAGTAAAAAACATCTTATTCTTAATAAACAATATTAGGTGAGAAAGAAAGGTAAAATCGTGGCTTGGTTAGTAGAGAAGTGATATCCTTGAATCAAAGGTCTTGGGTTCAAAACCTACCCTACTTATAAATATATATAAGGACTAAAATAAAACTAAAAAAATTAAAAGTAAATATAAAAACACAGATGAAGAGTGATTTACAAAGTGAAATACAACTATTATTAAGGTCTTCTTTAGCCTCGAACTTAATTTATTTTACATATATTAGATGATATTTGTAATAAAATAAACAAATTGCATTAATCATATTTGAATTTAACTCATATTTATCAACACATGAGTGTCAGACCACCCAACTAAACATAATTAGTTATAGCATATAAATAAATTTTAGATTTATTATGAATTGCATGTGTGTCAGTTGACACACTACGCTCACATTGGGTCCACCCCTGCCATTAAGACATGTTGAGATGCATAATCAACATGCTACAGTTAAGAAGATCAAGCTCACAACCTTATATTGTTGGTCCCGGGCTATAATTTCCTCATGGGAGAGTCTCTCAACATACTCATTATTTGCAGTCGCATCGATTATGGATGCAGCTCTCTTTATGACTTCCAGTGGGACACCTATATCAACATGGAAATCATAATACTATAAGGCAATGGATGAACATGAACGGCCCTACCCTTGGCAAGTCTTTCAGCTGAAGCTCTATTTGGTTATAATGCCCCTGGATGCATATTATTTCCAGATTTTGGTTAAGCTCTCCTTGGATTTAGAATCAAGGGATAGATTCCATGCTTTATCTCAGGAGGTTAGTATTATTGCAACACTTCACGAGTGTCAGACTTTCAAGTGAGCATACGCTAAAAGTCAAACCATTCCCTGTGGGATCGCACAGATCGATCTTAATTTGGTCCTTCTCCATAAATCGAGAGGAACATTCACAAGCATGACATTAAATTCATGGCTAGCTAGAATAGCTATTTCTAAAATATTCAACAACGCATCCATCTAGTGATGATTATCATTTTGGCATATGCGTAAACAATGTAAGTTCAGATGACAGTTACTTTTAACATACCGGCAAGTAGAGCACAATGCAAACCTGCAAGCCATCATAAAAACTTATACATGTTAGGAAATAAACTGTATAGGAGTTTCCATGTCAGAAGCTGTATCCTACTCACCGTAGCTCAGCAGCGCCTTTCCGGGGACAAGCCTGCGGTGAATGATAAACAACTCATGCGTGAGTACAGTTGCAGACAATTAAGAAACACCTAATGCAATAACCATAAACACTTTTTAGCAAAAAAAAAAAAAGTTAAATCATTTAGCATCTACAGAGCAGTAGCTTTTCTTTTAGTCACTCACACCAGAGCAGTATCATCTTCAGATACACAGGAATTCCAGCATGTAGGTACAACAAAACTCAAGTGGAAATTTGCTCATAGAGAACAGAAACTAATCTTCAAAATCATGTACTAATTGGAATAGCAGTTCTTAAGACATGTATCCAAGAGACAGAAGTCTCAGAAAGATTTGACTACCTGTATAGAAATACAATATCTTCTAGCTGAGTACAGTTTTCCTCAGGACTCAGGACACTCATCGTGTAGAACTTAATTTTCTCTGACTGAAAGGAGGAATTAAGGATAACAATATGAGTTCAATGATCTGACTTTCATAAGCATAACTCGGTCTCTAACTAGTGTCAGATTAGGCATATTACCAAATAAACTCCAAATAGTAGTAGATGAAGAATTAAACAAAACAATTTGAGTTCAATGCTATAATTTGAGGAGGCAACAAGTGGTTGCTAGCTACTCTCTTAAGCTTACAATTAAAAACCAGAAGTAAGCACCAGGTTATTCTGATCAGATTGTAGAGGGGGGGGGGGGGGGGGGGGGGGGGGGGGGGGGGGGGGGGGGGGGGGGGGGGGGGGAAGAGGGGGAACTACCTTTGGCAATAAATCCTCTTCAAATATTTCAGTCAAATGTGTACATAGTAGAACCTGTTGTCAATGAATTATTAAAGGAAAGCTCTATATGTGATAGAGTTTTGGGCATATTACAAATTTGAATTGTTGATTAGCAGTAAGCTCACTAAAGACACTGCCTTTGCTTCATTTTCCTCATTCTTTCCAGAGAAATATATCTACTCACTTTAGGAGGATCATCATGGACCGCAAAGTGATTTACAATTCCACCCAAGAGGCCAACACCATCTGGAAAGAGGAGTCACATGTAAGCATAATGAATGACAACAACAAAATTGTATAGCCACTAACTAGTGATATATGACACTGTAATATGGTATTGAGTTGAGCAAGACTTCTTAACCTTCGGTAAGTGTGCCTTTCCCAAATTCATCTAGAAGGCACAAAGACTGCGATGTAGCATGCCTGTAGGTTTATCACAAGCGTGAGTAATACACCAAAACTTGTAGTATATGAGACATATCTGAACACTCATCAAGCACTCCTAGCTTAGTCTGAAACCAGTGCACTTGAGACTAAGAGGTCTGGATGCCTTGCACCCAGGCAACTACCCCAATATCATTAATAAATTTAAAGCAGGAGATATATGACAAAGTTCTCTAGTTTGATTTTAGTAAAAGTGGAATACACTATATAAAACCTTAGAAGAAAAGTAAGATGATTAATCATCAAGGCTGGGATTAAAAAAGGATACCTCAGCATCATTCCTACTTGATGTAGGTCAATCATGAATGTAGACTGTTCAGCAGTCATGTGCTTCCTACCCATAGCACAAAATATCCTGTGCTTATCAATTAGAACCATTCAGATCTAGCTCTTGGAGAAAATTTATCATATTGATAAGCTGACCTATCTGTCAATCCCACAGTGGCGGCATCAGCTGGGACAAAGCTACCAATATGTGAGAGGAAGACAATCAGAGCTACCTGCAAATATAAGGCACCCATAATGAATGGGTTTTGGAGCCAAAAGATCATGATCTGCTACTATTGAATTGGTGGAGCAACTGAAAGACCCGACGGGTCATGCACCATTATTAGCAGCCAAAGAAGAGATTGTTGCAAATTAGAGCAGAACTTCATTTTTCAGACATCCCAGAGAAATCCAACACCATTATTTCAGACACTTACCTGCTTAATATAGATACTTTTTCCTGAAAAGTTGGGCCCTGTGATGATGCTAATCCTTCCTGAAATAACCGAACAAGAACTTTGAATCTAGAATTCATCATGACATAGGGGGAAATGGACAATACTTTAGTAGACAATAAATAGGATATGGTTTCACCAAATGTATATACACAGCCACCTTCATCTATCTTAGTATCATTGGGAATAAATGTATCCACAGTCATCTCCTGTAAGACATGCCTAGTGAGGAAACAAAATCATTAGGCATACAGCTATGATCTATGTAGAGGAGGCTGTAGTGCATAGGAACAACAAGCTTAATGTGCAGAACTCTGGATTCCTAACCTTCCATTTTGTATGTCAATTACAGATTCTGACGTCAAGACAGGCCTCACATAGTTGTTTTGGCGAGCAACCATAGCTAATGATAATAGGCTAGCATATTGACATAGATAAAGTCATGATACAGCAGAAGCTAAGGTCACTCATGGATGCACGTGAGAAATACTATTGAAGTTTGATGGAGAAAATACCAATCAAGTTCAGCTGCAAAGTTCACAGCCTTCAGCAGATGTTCAGAGAACAAAAGTACATGTAATATCAAGTCCCTTATTATTGCCCTTTCCATGTCTGCATTAAAAACCATTAAAAGTTAAAGAAGTACTGACAAAAATAAATTATACAGTATTTGAAACAATAACAAAACCAGAAACAGTCCACCGTGTCATTCCTGCACAAAATAGATACAGAAAGCTTAAGTTTAACTTTTACTTGTTACACTTAAACTGGAGGCTAGCTACAAATCAGCGGCCAACAAATATTGCACAGTAAAGACCATTAATCAGATATTACAAGGTGGTCAACCTAGAATCTTGTGATATATGTCTCCCAGCAGGCAATCCAATTCTCTTGTCTTCGAGGTATGATAGTAAAACCTTCTTGTCTCATGATCACCATCAGAAAACTAAATAATGACATGACATGGTTCAAAGGTGAACAAAGTAAAATAAACAATTCATTAAGGAACGTCATCAGTAAAATCCGCAAGTAAACTCACTGCAAACTCGATGTCCTGGAATCTTTGTAGAGTAGAATCATCAAGTTTTTCTTCAAAAATGCATAACAGGTATCCTAGAGCTCAAAAAAAAAAAAAGTGAGAATTGAGAAGGAATGTTTGTCTCATTAATGCACATTTGATAAATTTACCATGATCCTTGACATATGTAAACGACAACAGAATTACAATATGGATGGAACATATTGTTTTCTCACTTCTTGGCAGGACGGAAATATAGCTTCTGGTGTTAACAACACTATATGCTGAAGCATTATGTAACACATTTCCTTTCATACCTTTCATCCTCGTTGAAACTCAGAGATGACAGGTAAACAAGACATGGCAATGAAAGGTTGTAAAAAGATCCTCTAACCTATTTGATGTATATAGACTACAGAAGAATTATTCTTTCTTCCAGGTAAATAAGGAAGCCGCGCAAGCTCCAACGCTGAGACCTGCAAGGCACTTACATAGCCAGCAGAGTGTACCCAGACACATAAGCCAGTTCGAGGCAATTAAAATTATCTTTACTTCCATTTGTGTCAGCTATTTTGCTAGAAGAAATGGATTTCAGAACTGAAAGGCGTTGGAAGATAACCACCTCTTCGAGGAATTCAGGTAATTCTTCATATATTTGCCTCAGTTCATCCAACTAAAGAACAAAATAGACAGATAAGTACCAAAGAAGCCAGGTTACAAATCTTACAGATCTTTCATGCACTGGATATCAACTCTCATTCTGAAGAAGAATGTTCACTCATAAATGTCTAACCTCTTCACAAAAACCATCTTTAACTACGGTGCTATAGCCCTTTTCTTTAGTTCTACAAACGTCCATTACCCCTATGACCTGCGTGATCCGACAAAATAGATAGGTGTTGATGATGAATCAGTATCCTGTAACAAGTTATGAGAGGAACAGTTATAACATAAACACAGTGCGAACGTATCAAGGGACAGATGGAACAGGGGCTTTCGGAACAAATGACACAGTGTTGCTGACTACATATAGGGATAATTCATATGAGCTAAAATAGGCTAACCAATTCATAAACGTAAGCAAGCTCTGGAGTGATGCACGAATCAGACTGCAAAATGTTTTTTCAAAAATCTTATGAGTATCCATAATGAAACATCACTTGCAAGACTTAATACAGAAATGATACAGTTCCCTTATACCTTGTCAATTATATACATATTCGAATTCTTTGCATGCTCTCGTAATTGTTCAGAAATGCCCACTTCAAATACCTTGTTCAGGTGCAACAAAGAGCAAATGCTCTGCCAGGATAACAATATTAATTAACACTTGTATTATAACCGCCTGTAGGTATTGTACTACTGCTATTAGTATCAACATGAAATAACATATACAGCATGACAAAATATATAATTTCTAATCTTCAATGACATGAAAATGATTATGCTTCACATTTTTTACTCTGACACAGGTTTTAGTGTAATGTCCCTTTATATATCTTAAACTCAGCATGTCTTGACACTATAAAGCAAGTACAACATTCTTCTTAGCTTTATATAACCATGGAATGATAGCAAAGAGAAATTTTGAAATATATACACTCAGGAATGTATTTGATTAGACCTTAGAAGATACATAATTTAATTTACAAAATATTAATTAACTACAGAACAGAATGTTGGTAATGAATATCTAACCTAGCATTATAAGAATATGGAGTTATATTCACCATTTGGAAGAAGCCAAGGTGAACTATTAAGTAAATTGTTCTATAGAATCTGACATCCTCTGCTCTCGTTAAACCTTGAAGAAATTGATAATCCTAAATAATCAATGGTTAATGAGACCCAGCAGCCTGCTTATATATGAAACACCTAGTCATAGTGCATATGGATGTGACCTACTTAGGTTAAGAACATCTGAAATAAACTGGGTGACATGCAACTGTAAGAACTAAGCTCTCCAACAAACTTTCTTGCCCTAAGTTAAGAAGCTGAATGTAAGAAACTCATCTGATGCCCCAAACCCATTTCCTGTTCGCATATTTATAAGCTGAAAGCCTGATTAACTACAGCAGTTAAATTAACCAAAGTGAACTATGGGAAGTAGAGAACTCCCTAACATAAACTCATAAGGATGCCACATCCACATGTAACAGAAAGGTGACTAAGCTGATAAAGTTCTTAGTGGTCATTATCTAATTTAAATAGGTTGGAGTTCTGAATGCATGAAACAGATTACCATACACACTACAGCAATCTCTCAAGGCAGTGTCACTTAGCTCAGATGCTACTAAAATCCATCATCATGTTTTCAACACTGTTTAAAAACAAGATGGTTCTTTTCTGCAGTTTACTAACACACATTGATGAAGCTGAAAATGCTATCCAAAACTTTATAAAAACCGACTATTTCCTGTTTTAACACTGTTTTGTCTTGTCAAAGACTTTAGGGAAAGTAAGGCAATCATGAAGATAAAAAAGAAAATACTTAACTAGAACGCCATCATCTACCCATGAAAAATGAGAGGAATGCAGAAAGTTAGTGGAAGAGATGAAGGTGAACAATAGCTAAAAACATGCTAGTTGCACATATGTATATTGCGACGTGAATAGAGGCAAAGAAACTATCCAAACGGGAATGTCACTATAAACCTCAATACTTCAATTAGGAATGTAGAACATGGTCATTGGTAAACTGTTCCGCCCATCATAATGATAGAGTCATTACATATTAAGGCTCCTCCAATATATAAAAGCAACATATCAGTAATAAATGAGCGTCACTTTCTACTAACAAGAGTAAAAACATTTAGTAGTTGTATTACCTTCAAAAAGGATGCCCAATCAGCAGAAGTGCACAATGCACGTGGGGAGTTAAATTTCTTGCATCATTAAGCCAAAATGTCAGGTAATTAAAGAGAGAATGAAGATGTGGCAGCAAAGAGTTCTAAATAATCCAATCCAAATATGAGTAAAAGCATATACCAAATGAAAATTGCAAGGGTTGTAAAAGAGAACATAGCATACACCTAACTAAGATAAAATACAAGTTAAATACTTTAATGCTATAATACTAAATCTGCTGTGAGTATCATGACTAGGCAATATCTTGCAACTCTTCACTACACCAAACAGAATTTGCAATGATTAGGCTGACTAACTGCGGTGTATTACTCAATTTCACACAATTTTACAACCACTATATTATGTGGAGTAAACGAGTCAGATAATAAATGAGCAAACTGGCTTATACCTTGAGTATGTAAGGTACATCCTTTACAGATTTGAGCGCCTCACGTAGTGAGACCATCAACTCCTCTGAACTCAAGAAAATGTTATCTTGACATATTAAGAACTGTTTGTAGTAATGGACGAATATGAAATGTAAACAAGGCCAGTTTTATTCCCACATAAAGATATCCTGTTAAAATCAAGTGTTAGATTCTTTTGGTCTTAAATCAGTTCACCACTTTCCTAGTGAATGATCAGCTCTAAGTATGCAATATCGGAATTAGCCCGTGAGAAAGCATGGAGAGTAAGCAATTAATAAGTGCTGTTCATTTTGGAAATTTATCAATCAGTATAAGACATGTCACTACATATAATGAGGTATCCCCAAACAAACAATTAACAGTTTTGATAGGAATCATGATACAGGGAGATAATAAAAATAAAAAGATGTATCATCAAAGATAGGATTTGTAGACTTGAGCTAGAGATAATAAAAGACCTCAAGATTTTTATTATCTGACACATTCCAATAAGTAGAATCCTTGAGGGAGCTTGTTTTGGGGTTTCTAAGTTTGGTCACAAGAAAGCTTGTTTCGGGTGATTTTGGTCAGTGAGGTTTTGGATAGATACTTATTCAAATTATTCTATCTGATCAAACAGGGTTATGCTGGGTATACTTAGGAGTGGTGGAAGGTGATTATGAACTTTTTGTATGAGCATTAGGCCAATCCCAGATTATAAAAGCGAAACTTTCCTTAGGCTCTTAGGTTAGTTTAACTGAGCTGTAGGCTGGAAAGGGGTTCATCTTTAAGGTCATGGTATCTCAGTGACTAGGGCGTAAGGATGAAGTGGTTTTAATCTTCTTTTGGCTAAATAAATTAAATAAGCCATTATTCTGCCAAGCACTCGTGGCTTTGGTCGGTAGAGGAGTGGTATCATAGAACCAAAGGTCCGGGTTTGAAACCTACCCACTATCGTACTATCAAAAAAAAAAAGCCATTATTCTAAATAAGAGATATTGCTGTTATGCGTGTTTGTATCATTATAAAAAATGACAAATCTATCAAAAAATAATAATATAATATTTTAGCTTACCATTAATCCTAAGCAATCTTATCATTCATCCTACAACGTCTACCTCTTTATATTCTTTAAGCTAGCATAACTTATATCAAGTTTCTAACCGCAAAAGAAAGACACAGTGGAACCTTGCAGTTGTCAAGGCAGTTATTTGTAAAGTTTGATGGCAACTAAGTATACATTTAAACCCAATTCTGAAGTCAAACTTTGACAAACAGCTTGACAAAATATATGTTCAGTCCATTTTAGAAAAGGATACTGCATCAAAGCGGCTATTCAGAGTTTCAAGATCCACTACAGGCCGGAGGAACCAGTTCCTACAAAGAGTAGATGACCTTCATAATCATATTCAAGAGATGTTTGAGTTGATCTGACTTCAGTGTAGTAGATGTTAAGAGTTTGTTAATAAAATCTACAACATACCTCAACAGACGCCTCCCAACAGGTGTTAGACACTGGAAAAAAAACAAAGCATTAGAGACATCAACATTGTGAAGATACTTAAGATGTCAGTGTAAGAGCACAACCTTGTTCATCATTCCAAAAACGGAAAACCTGTAATCATTCAGAAAACAGTTAGAAATGAGTATCAAATGTCAGTAAAGGAAAACAGTTTCAGTGATCACCCTTCTTTTGCTCTTCCGATCCCCATATGGCTGGGATGTTTGTCGACCTGAAAAATCTGTAGCGCTTCATGAGCCGCGGCATCTAGTTTGAGGAAATTGTTTCTACTCATGTCAAAGTCAAAACCTAGAGGGCACCATTACCACTTCCCTGAGCTCAAAACATTTGATAGTCCTAAGCAGAGAATTAACAGTAGTTTCCATGTCTAACTATCAGCTGCAGAGGATACAATGAAAGTTCAATGATGGAATCAATCATAAGTGATGCATTCCCAGATTCTCTTTGTTCTAGAATGTCGACAACTCCCTCATTTTCCAATATAGCTAGGAGGCCTCCACTTGCTCGAACTTGCACCTCACTTCCAACGTCCAACATAGAGCTCAGCTATCACATACAATACTGACTTGAGTCAGAAATGAGGTGGGGCATATTTAGCAGGCAGAAGCTTGAGACTTCACTAAATTTTGGGATGTTAACACCTCTAAGTCAAACTTATAATACATATCTGTGGGATGTTAGGCTGACATTTACGATTAACAGCTGAAAAAAGGAGATAATTGTTGCCAGTAAAAAGTTAATGATACAGGATTGAGTGAATAATCACATAAAATTTTAGAGGGAAGACACTGAGCATTATTAACTTCAAGTTAAGCAATTAAGGTATGAAACTGCGTAGAGCTTGACTTAAGAAAATTCAGTAGTGGTGGGTGATTCATATATTTTAGCTGCATAAGCTTGCACCAGTTTTCCAGAGAAGCATACCCTCCTTAGATTTGCTCTTCAAGAAAGAAGAGCAAGCAGATTGCAAATTAGCAAGTAACTGGATTCACTATCAGGATATGATTCTTTGTTTTCTGGTGGAAGGGAAGGGAGGATCAGCCAAAATGCAAGATTTCTCGCTCAAATTGTGCATTTGTCTCTATGAATATATAACACTAAAATTGCATGCATTAAAGTTACAAGTAATTCATCAAATTAGCTTCAGTGAGAGGTCATGAGAACTATAGAAGGTGTAGGCATAATGCTCTTTAGTGTGAGCATATTGGCAGTCTCTGTAAGGTTCCTCGTGGATATTCACAAGGCCTAGAGCCATGCGTACAAATTAATTTGTGCCTGGTTGCAAACTCACATAATGAACTCTTTCCTTCACATTCAGACCATCCTCCATTCCTGTCACTCTAAGATATGTCAGCCTGTGGATGGGAAAGAAAACAAAAAGAGACAGTGTGAGAGGGTATGATACCAACGCATGAAAGATAAGTGTATAAGCAACGCTTCTAGTTTAATATTAGTTGCCTGGCACACAGAATTTCCAAGTATCTTTCAACAGCCTACACAAGTGCCAAAACACACTTAGATCGAACATATGCCCCTTTCATCTGTAACTTGCGTATATATTACAAATGATAAAAAAACATGCAAAAGAAAATGTGTTCCTACGTTGCCCTAAGACACAAACCTGTGCCATGCTTGCTCATAACTGAACACCGCACTCTTCACAAGTTTCACAGTAGGTGCCTCAGCTACTCCATCTGCACAAAATTGGATGTGTTGAGAATCAGAGAGTATCCGCACAATAGTTCAGGAACAAATGAAAAGCGCACCACTTCTCTGTAAAGCAGACAAAAAGGATTCCTCAGCTTTGCTACTGGTAAATATGATCAGAGGCTTTGCCTATTTAACTGGACATAAGCGCCAATCAGAAGATTAGACAAACATGTACAGGTAAAGGGTAGTTTTGTGTGTACATAAAATGTCAATACTCAGTCTAGTATTGGATAATTACACCATCCCTCCCACACTTCAAGGACATGAATTGTCGCATGCTATCATCATAGTAAGAAACTCCAATTCTGTTTCAGAACAAAATCCATCAAAACACAAATGATATTCCATCCAACAGTCAGAATGTGCTTACTTTTCCTAACTAAGTCTACAAGCAAGAAACAAACCTGAAGCCATGCATGACACAAGACATGTAAACCTGCAAATTAATGAGCCAACATGATTACTCGAGCTCCAGAACAAAATAACTAATTCTTTTTCCAGAATCATTTAGCATTGTATAATTTTAGCTTTCAAGTTAGCAGCGATACAGCATTGATCAAACAAATGCCGAATTTCCTGATATTTTGTATCCGACCTAGGCATAACATGTCTTTCTTCATGGCTTCCAGTAAAATTCATCGCGTAATGAAGTCATTAACTCATAGGATCATAAACTTTTTTCTCAAGCTTGGAAGAATAGAAAGAAGCGCAGGAACTGCGTCTAATCAACACTTCAGCGATGGCGGATGACAACTTTGACGATTAGTAAATAAATCAGTGAGAATCATAGTTCGAATTGCGAATCAGTGGCAACTAAGTCGGAGATAGTTGTATTTTCTTTAGTTAAGTGGATGTGTCACACTCTCAGACTCTCAGTGCATCAATACTAGTTAAAGATGTAATCATAGTTCCTCGACAATATCGTGGCCATTAAAGCTGTTAACTGGTTGATCTGAGAGATTACCTGAGCTTGAGCTTCACACTCATCCATGTCTTCCATAGTTAGTTCGTCGTACTCCGATCGCTCAAACGTAGCCGAGGGGACTAGAAAGTCTTTTGGCGCGCTCACTGTTTGGTTTCTGCTCCGTTGTCCCCTAGAGGAACTCCGGAATGGACGTGGCTTTGACGCGGCTTGGAAGTTGGATGAGGATGATATGCGCGCGTAGATAGGCCTTCTGACCAAGGAAGTTTTCATGGGCTGGGCTGTTCATATGTTTGGGTAGATAGGCTCCTCTGGATTTGGCGAAGCTTGAGATTTGGTGTTTTCGATAATCTCATAAAAAGTGGACATTTACTGTAAAGTTAGCTGGTGAACACCAAGTCCAAAAAACAATGGAATTTACAAAATCTAAATGTAGTTTTAAAGGAGCGTATTATAAAGGGAAAAAAATTCTGAAAGAACGCTACAGGAACAAACTTGTTCCCTTATTAGCGTCTGTCCCAAAATAATTACTGAAATAACGTTTTCGGGTGAAATCGTCTCTTGAAAGACGATTCATTAATTATCAAACTTGAAATCGTCTCTTGAAGAGACGATTTCTCCTTTTGTCCGCCCACGTTGGCGCTGATTTGGCAGGGAAACGGAAGAGAGGGAAATCGTCTCTTGAACCGACGATTTCTAGAATCGTCTTTAGAACACGATTTCTCTAGTAAGCAAAAATCGTCTTTAGAAAAGACGATTCACGGGTTCTAAATTCTTACCCGATTTTTCCCTTCCCTTCCTCCTTCATTCCTTATTTCCCCTCTGTCAATTACCGAGAGCAGCAGTGGAGAAGAACTTCTCCAAGTGCACCGCCCCACCACCGTCCTGCTCCGCCTGAAGCCGACTCCGACGCCGTCACCGGCCACCGTCACCGGCCGAGCTCCACCTCCGACCACCTGCATCAATTAGTAGTTGTTTAGGTAATTTTCAAACCCTAAATTAGTTAGAAAGTGTTAGAAAATTAGGGGTTGTTAGAAAATTAGGGATTGAGAGAGTGGGAGCTGATTATGTGTGGTTGTTTGTTACATTGCAGTGGTAAATGATTATTTGCTAAATTGAAGTGCTAATTTGTTGTTGGTTTGTGAAATTATAGTCAAAATTAATTGTTTGTGTAATTTGGTAATATTGGGATGTAGTAACATTTGGGAAATTTTGGATATATGTGAAATTGAAAACACAATTAATTGTTCAAAGTGTTTAAATAATTATATGCAATTGATATGGTTGAATTGTAGAATTAGTTGTTGAATGTTAGTGTATTACAACATTATTTTTGTTTATTTTTTTCGGCTTTGTTTGTTTCCAATCAGCCAAATGGTGGAACGGTTGATTAAATTTGTGAATTACGAATGGTGTATGCAATTAGGTGGATATGTCCGACGTTATCCAGTTCTTATGTCGTATTAGTGGCAAAATTGTTTATGGGCCAAACGGAGCTGATTACGAGGGTGGGAAAGAAGCTCCTCACGATTAGTGGCACCAATTATGAACAGCTTATTGCTGAATTGGTAGTCGTTTCGGTATCGACTTGTGCACCCATGAAGTGACGGTGTCACAAAGGATGGGTAAGACAAAGAATGACGGAACCACAAAGTGGACAGTGATACCCATCGATGATGATGGGGATCTGAAAAGTGCCATGTTCTATTGTCAACATGATGGGCACAAGATATATTCTATGAATTGTACGCTGAAGTACATGAAAAACGACAACCACAAACACTTCTCATTTCCTCATCTTATCAACACCAAGCTCCTCCAAGCTTCACACCACCTGAAAACCTAATCCCTTTGCCCTTCATATCCCATACATCAAACACAAAACATCACAAACACTTCTCTTATACTTAATGCTCCTCAAGATGAAACCTACTTACATACACAAGAACATTCGTCATACCCACACCGTTGTAGATCCTCTCGAACATGATGGTGGTGATGAACTTGGACACTTTGATGATGACGGCGACTTGCGGGAAGACTTCGAGGAGGACGAGATGGAAGGGTTTGGACACTTTGATGATGATGATGATGATGATGGTGATGACAATGATGGTGCCGATGATTCCACACCGACTAATGTGGCTGCTGCTTTGGTCACTACCACCACCGGGGAGGGCGATGCTTCTCTAGTCCATCCATACCCATTCTACAACGCCGGTGGTGGTAGTGGTATTATGAGGTGGGAAGAGGAACAAGAACTGGAACTGGGAGATTGGAGCTACAGCGATGAGTTCAAGAAGGGTATGCTGTTCCGTAGCAAAGAGGCGCTGATACATGCTGTGAAGAGGCACCACATTATTCATCATCGGTCGTTTGTGGTGAACCGGTCAACCACAAAGTTGTGGGACATCTACTGCTCATCCGAAAACGAGTGTGGATGGAGATTGCGTGGTGTGGTAACGAAGAAGCACCCTAATTTCTTTATGATCACCATTGCTAAAGGCCCGCACACCTGTCTGAACTCGATCTTGAGTCAAGAGCATCCACATCTTGACCTAAGATTCATGGCATGCATATTCACCAAGTATGTCAAAGAGAATCCTTACATCAGAGTTGGTGACCTTCAGACAGTGATAGCTGATCAGTTCCAGCATTCTGTCAAGAGGAAGAATGTTTGGGCGGCAAAGGTGAGAGCTATTGAGATGGTGTATGGTGATTGGGATGATTCTTACAGCACGTTACCACACTTGTTACGGGCAATTCAGCATACAAACCATGGCACGAAAGTTGAAATTGATTGGCACGACACTGATCCCGGGTACGGTATATTCAAGAGGGTTTTTTGGGCGTTCGGGCCATGCATTGATGCATTCAGACATTGCAGACCCGTGATATGTATTGATGGTACTTTCTTGTACGGAAAGTACAAGCATAAACTCCTGATTGCATGTGCAAGTGACGCGGACAAACACATAGTGCCACTTGCATTTGCACTTGTTGATGAGGAGTCATACGCATCGTGGTCATGGTTTCTCTCTTGTCTCAGGGTCCATGTTATATCGGCCCGCGAGGATAGTTCTCCGATGTGCTTGATTTCCGATCGTCACGCTGGTATACTTGCAGCTGTAGAGCGATCAAACGGGGTGTGGAAACCCCCTAGTGTGCACTGGAGGTATTGTGTTCGCCACATTGTCAGCAACTTCAACAAAGTGGAGAGAAGTGCAGGGATGAAGAAGATGGCCTCCAGAGCAGCTTGCGCATCACAGCCCCGTAAGTTTGATATATGCATGGCAGAGTTGCAGAGTGCTAGTGCCACTGCCCCTGATTTCTTTGACACTATACCGAAGGAGCAGTGGACATTCGCACATGATGGTGGGCACCGATTCGGCATGATGACTACGAATTTGAGTGAGAGTTACAATGCAGTTTTGCTCGGTGCTAGAAACTTGCCTATTGCTGCTTTGGTAGAGAAGACGTTTTAAATTGTGTGAAGTACTTCGACACACGAAGGGGTCAAGCATCGGCAGCTGTGGCTAGAGGAGATGTATATGTTGGTTGGGCGATGGAGAAAATGCAGAGATGGAGACAGTCGGCCAACGCTCACCATATTACCAGATTTGATGGGCCTAGAAAGTTATTTGAAATCACCACTGCCACCAGATCCACACCTTATGGGTTCAAGGGTGGAAATCGACACACTGTTAAGCTAAGAGAGGGGCACTGTACTTGCCAGAAATGGCAGACTTACAGGATTCCATGCTCACACGCTTGTGCAGCAGCTGCTTTCATACACATGGACAGTACATCTCTTATGGGGTCGTGGTACACTTGGCAGAAGCAGCTCAATGTGTACGGTCGACTCTTTGTCCCATTCGGGGATCAGCACTCGTGGCCTCCATCAGACTTTCCCATCATTCTTCCCGACCCATCTCGTGTGCGAGGAAAGGGAAGACCAAGATCAACCCGTATTCGTAATGAGATGGATTTGAAGGAGCCAAAGATAAAGACTAGATGCAGTAGGTGTGCGCAAGAGGGTCATAACAAGAGGAAATGTCCTAGTAGTAGTTCTACTTAGTGTTTGTTGTGTTGTACTATTAGATTACGTTTGTACTTGAATTTTTGTTATTAATGCAATGTTTCTTATGTTTTGAAAAATTGCATATTCTTTTTAAGATACGAGCTTTTGATATGGTTGAATCTCTGTTATTTAATATTTAGTTACACATGGATCCCGGTCCACCCCGTGGTTCCATACTTCGACATCAGCGTCATCATAGGTACATCTATTTGGGATGGGAACGAGTATCAGGTATTACACTGTCGCCGCTTCGAGGCTAGTGTACGACGTGGCGGGCATGTACGTTACGATGAGAGGATGCGCCCCTATTTGGAGGCTTCTGGATTCATCGGGATGGCTAGTCTGGAGTTCATCTCCTTGGACTGGCATCTGATCACTGCACTGGTAGAGAGATGGCGTCGAGAGACCCATACTTTTCACATGCCGACAGGAGAGATGACCGTCACATTGGAGGATGTTGCTCTTACCAGCCCACTTCCTTTACTTCCGCTTGCACATCGCTGGCATGTCGACTTCGATGTGACCGGACACGCCACACATGTGCTCACTCACTACAGAGAGGCATTTGACAGGCAGACACCGCATCAGGTGAGTCTTTTTTTTTGTATGTTGCATTGGTTTTCTTTACACGAACATTATGTCTTTAACTTTTAATGTCTATTATTTCAGATTGTCTGGGAGCCCTACACTGATGAGGTGTTACAGTCTCTTCCTCCTATTGCTTGTTGGCCTCCACATTGCACGAGCTCGGGTGCCACTTATCTGCTTTCATATAGTGGAGTTGCATCTCCTGGATCGTGTGATGCGACAGTTTGGCGGGAGGCAGTTTCCACCGGATGATCCTAGGACAGACGGGGATGATGCACGGGTTGATCTGCACAGCATCGACTTGAGAGGCCGCACCGAATGGAATTGGCAAACTCACCATTCAGTACATTGCCCTGTGGAACCTGCGTGCTGAAGAGTGGTCGATCTACAGTTGGATGATCCTGGTCCTGCGTACGAAGAGTGGTACGGGCGCAACACGAGAGATACTTGGCCGTACGGAGCTCTATTGGGATATATGGTGAGTAAACTGATTTTACTTATTTTAATTTAGTCTTATGACATATTATTTTGTTATATTCATATTTTGAATTGTGGTGTAGGGGAGACCACAAATGAGGTCATCGGCATGCTAGAGGAAATGCGTGTCGATGATGCTCTCACTAGTCTACATTGATGAGAGACGAGTACAACAACACGTCTACGTCCTTCCACGGCCACAGCATGTCCCAGTAGCTCCCAGACGAGAAGATGCTGATGCCGCTGCAGATCAGGGTAGGAGACAAGGGCGTGGTCGTCGTCCTCGTGGTCGAGGTAGAGGAAGAGGACGTGCACGTGGTGAAGCTCCTGAGGCAGTATCATCAGGAGGCGTTCGACATCGCCGGTAGTCAGACACTATCTCAGATCGTGGA
>CM041776.1:454135824-454162620 GCA_023374045.1 Limonium bicolor | reverse complement strand
TTTTTTAATTAATGTTTTAGTTCATGAGTATTTTTTTTTTGTAAATATTCTAATTGATGAGTAATATTTTTTTATAACTTTGCATCTCTTTACGAATAACAAACAGTTAAACCATCTTTTGTATCATAGCATAATCAATTATATAAGTTAACATAGCAAAAAGTTTTCTAATATATTAAAAAAGGTGTCAAGTATTAATTATTGCTAAGTAAGATAAACTATGATAAATATTAAGATAAGCGAGTTTTTGGGTGGTCCCTGTGTGGGTCTCACGTTCTACTCCAATAATATACTGTCACATATAAAACAATCACAAAACAACGATGTGGAACGGACCCAATCATGTTAATTTTATTTCTCAGTTATTCCAATAGTGTCCTAGAATTTGTATCAATGATTAAATTTGACTAATAATTGATAATTAAATAGTTAGCACATAGTTACTCCTCCTTACTTATGCCTATGATTGTCAGAACAAATATATAATTAATAAATAAAAAGTATAATATTATTTTATTTATATCATGTATTTATTTTATAATTGTAGTAATGATTTAGGGTGCCTTAGAGGTCTCCCAAAATATGGTTTATATCTGTTTATCATTTATTTTCCACTTTATCCAATGATCTACTATTTTTCGAATGTTGGGTCCACCATTCTTCTCTATTTCATTCTGCATGGTTTGCATGTGAACATTAATTTCATTCTAACGGTTGCATCTCACAACTGGAACATTAATTATTTCCCAACCTTTTTGCATTATGTCAAGTCCAACCTTCAGTTTCAAAAAAAAAAGGGGAAATTTCACAAGATATCCCTGAGTTTTGAGCAAATTTCATGAAATACCCCCGATGTTTCATTTTCATAATGAGATACTCCTGAGGTTTTATCTTATTACGAGATACCCCTCAAGTTTCATTTTCATTATGAGATACCCCATGGTTTCAATTTCATTACGAAATACCCCTCCGTTTTATATTATATTGTTAATATCCCCATTTTACCCTCACACCATATGTCCCATAATAACCTAAGGGGTTTATGGTTATTTAAAAAAATTTAAATATCAAAAAATACACTAAAATAATTAAACATCATATAAAATTCTAATTCACCTTTAAAAAATGAATATAATTAAATAAAAAAGAGTCAAATCATTAAATTTTAAAAATAAATAGAAATGGCTAAACAATAAAAAATTAATTAATTTAAAAAATATAAATAGTTACATAATTTAAAACAATTGCAGTGGAGACTTACTATATATTTATATAACAAACAATTAATCACAAGATAATTGATTATATTTTTATGTTTTTTTTACTTTATTTTTCTAATTTTAAATAATAATTTTTATGTACCATATGAAATTGTTACTTTCAAATATTTCATAGTATTGTTATACATTTCCATGATTTAAGTCATTGCTACGTACTTAAACAATTTATGTTTATTTTTAAGATATATTATAGCTTTATTATTTAGTCATTGCCATTTATTTAACTATTTTTCTTTTTTATAGTTAATAATATTCATTTTTGAAAAATGATTCAAATTATATAATCTTTAATTATTTTTATATATTTTTCTATATTTGTACAAAAAATTTGATCATAAACCCCTATGATTATTATAGGGGAATATGGTGGAGGGTGAATGGTGATATTAACAATATAATTATCTGAATTTAAGCGGATGGGTATCTTGTAATGAAATTGAAACCTCAGGGATATATCGTACAACAATTGAAACCTCAGGGGTATCTCGTAATAAAATGAAACATCAGGGTATTTCATGAAATTCGCTCAAACCTCAGGGGTATCTCATGAAATTTGCCCCCCAAAAAAAAAGTCCAACCTTCTCCATCAGCCGCCGCTTGTTTTTTCTTTTCCACTCCAGCGAAAAGCACCCGTCCGGAAATTACTCACCCAAGAAAATTACTATACTACTCCCTCCGTCCCGCCTTAACCGTCTAGTTTACTATTTGAATATGTCGTTTGACTTCAATATTTAACATATAAGATATATATTTTTTATAATCTATGTTTTACAATAGAATCTTATGTGAAAAACTATTATTATACAATTTAATTTTTAAAAATTATTTTATTTTATGTATTTAATATTGAAATAGAAAAACGTGCCAAAAAAACAAACAGGACACTTGTGACGGGACGAAGGTAGGACTTGAAATTGGCTTCCGTGTGGTAACTTTTCCAACGCGTCAGCTCACGGGGTCCATTTGCCAACCTTTTGCCACGCAATATCTGAAAAAAATTCCGAACTAACGCATTAGGAACATACATCTTCCTGTATTAACATCTCCCTCAAATTAATTACTGAAATAACGTTTCTGGGTGAAATCGTCTCTTCAAGAGACGATTTCATTAATTTCCCGCGCCACGTTGGCGCTGATTTGGCTGGAATCTGAAGAAGGTTGAAATCATCTTTTCCAGAGACGATTTGTAGAAATCGTCTCTTGAAGAGACGATTTCAACCTTGTGACGATGCGCGCGAGAAAACAATTCCAAAGTTTCAGAATTACTAATGAAATCGTCGCTTTCAAAGACGATTTCTCTATTAATATAGAAATCATCGTTTGGGAAGACGAGTTTCACGGGTTATACTATACTTACCCGATTTTTCCCTTCCCTCCCTCATTCCTTATTTCCCTCTCTGTCTGTCGGACTACCCTCCCGAGAGTAGCAGCAGCACGACGACCAAGTGCCGCCCACCTCCGTCCCTGTTCGCCGGCAGCCGCCTCTGATGCCGCCAAGCTCCGGCGCCACCACCTGCAACACCCATTGTTAGTTTCAACAGTTATATCAAGTTGTAAGTTTAATTCTAACCCTAGAAATTAGGGATTGTTAGAAAATTAGGAATTTTTAAATAAGTGTTAAATTAGTAACTTATTATATGTTGTTATGTGTTAAATTGTAGTGGTGATTGATTATTGATGAAATTCTAGTGATAATTGATTTTTGATTTGTGAAATTTTGGTGAATATGGATTGTTTTTGATTTTTGGGAAATTGTGGTGTTGTGGAATTATGTGAGATTGTGAATGTTGGGAAATTAATTGTTGGAAGTGTTTAAATATATATGCAATTGATATGGTTGAATTGTAGAATTAGTTGTTGAATGGTAGTGACAACGAATTTGAGTGAGAGTTACAATGCAGTTTTGCTCGGTGCTAGAAACTTACCTATTGCTGCTTTGGTGGAGAAGACGTTCTATAATTGTGTGAAGTACTTCGACACACGAAGGGTCAAGCATCGGCAGCTGTGGCTAGAGGAGAGGTATATGTTGGTTGGGCGATGGAGAAAATGCAGAGATGGAGACAGTCGGCCAACGCTCACCATATTACCAGATTTGATGGGCCTAGAAAGTTATTCGAAATCACCACTGCCACCAGATCCACACCTTATGGGTTCAAGGGTGGCAATCGACACACTGTTAAGCTAAGAGAGGGGCATTGCACTTGCCAGAAATGGCAGACTTACAGGATTCCATGCTCACACGCTTGCGCAGCAGCTGCTTTCATACACATGGACAGTACATCTCTTATGGGGTCGTGGTACAGTTGGCAGAAGCAGCTCAATGTGTACGGTCGACTCTTTGCCCCATTCGGGGATCAGCACTCGTGGCCTCCATCAGACTTTCCCATCATTCTTCCTGACCCATCTCGTGTGCGAGGAAAGGGAAGACCGAGATCAACCCGTATTCGTAATGAGATGGATTTGAAGGAACCCAAGAAAAGACTAGATGCACTAGGTGTGCGCAAGAGGTCATAACAAGAGGAGATGTCCTAGTAGTAGTTCTACTTAGTGTTTGTTGTGTTGTACTATTCGATTACGTTTGTACTTGAATTTGTGTTGTTCGTAGAATATTATGCAATATTTCTTATGTTTTAAAAAAATGCATATTCTTTTCTAAGATACAAGCTTTTGATGTGGTTGAATCTCTGTTATTTAATATTCAGTTACGCATGGATCCCGGTCCACCCCCTGGTTCCATACTTAGACATCAGCGTAGTCATAGATCTACGTCTATCTGGGATGGGAATGAGTATCAGGTGCTGCACTGTCGCCGCTTTGAGGCTAGCGTACGACGTGGCGGGCATGTTCGGTACGATGAGAGGATGCGCCCATACTTAGAGGCCTCTGGTTTCATTGGGTTGGCCAGTCTAGAGTTCATCTCCTTGGACTGGCATCTGATCACTGCTCTGGTCGAGAGATGGCGTCGAGAGACCCATACTTTTCACATGCCGACAGGAGAGACCACTGTTACACTGGAGGACGTTGCTGTCCTTACTGGGCTACCCATAGACGGACTGCCGGTTAGGGGTACGACACATAGAGATTGGGGAGCATTGTGTGATGATCTACTTGGAGCTAGGTCGGCTGATCTTGGACATCATAGCAGGATCAAGCTCAGTTGGCTGGGTGCTACTTTTGGTCAGTTAGCTGAGCATGCAGATGAGGTGACAGTGATGAGGCACACCCGTGCGTACATACTTATGCTGTTGGGGGGACCATTTTCGTTGATCGATCGGGGAACCAGGTCCATCTTATGTTCTTGCCGCTACTTCAGGATTTTACTCAGGCTGGACAGTATAGCTGGGGTTCCGCCTGTCTGGCATGGTTGTACAGGCAGCTGTGTCTGGCGTGTGATGCTGGGGACAGTGGTATTGCCGGGGCGCTGGTCGTCCTGCAGGTTTGGGCGTGGGAGAGATTTCCTTACATAGCTCCCATCCGTCGACGTGCCCATCATGCTGGTCCACTTCCTTTACTTTCCTCTTCCCATCGTTGGCATGTCGAGTTCGACGTGACCGGGCACTCCACGCATGTCCTCACTCACTACAGAGAGGCATTCGACAGACAGACACAGCATCAGGTGAGTGTCATTTTTTTGTATGTTGCATTGGTTTCATTTCACAAATATTTTGTGTCTAACTTTTAGTCTTCGTTGTCTCAGATTGTCTGGCAGCCCTACACGGATGAGGTGTTACGGTCTCTTCATCCGGCTTGTTTGGTTGGTCTGCATATTGCACGAGCTCGGGTGCCTCTTATATGCTTTCATATAGTGGAGTGGCATCTCCCGGATCGTGTGATGCGGCAGTTTGGTGCGAGACAGTTTCCACCACCGGATGATCCTAGGACAGACGGGGATGATGCACGGGTTGATCTCCACAGCATTGACTTGAGAGGCCGCACGGATTGGAACTGGGCGACTCACCATTCAGAGTACATTGCCCTGTGGAACCTGCGCGCTGAGAGAGTTGTCGATCTAAACATGGATGATCCTGGTCCTGCGTACGAAGAGTGGTACGGCCGCAACACGAGGAGATACATTGGCCGTACGGGAGCTCTATTGGGATACATGGTGAGTAATTCCAACTTTACTTGTTTTATTTTAGTATTATAACATATCATTTTGTTATATTCATGTTTTCAATTGTGGTATAGGGGGAGACCACACATGAGGTCATCGACATGCTAGATGCGATGCGTGTCGATGATGCTCTCACTAGTCTACGGGCGATGAGAGACGAGTACAACAACACGTACTACGTCCTTCCACGGCCACAGCATGTCCCAGTAGCTGCCCCAGACGAGGAAGATGCTAATGCCGCTGCGGATCAGGGTAGGAGACAAGGGCGTGGTCGTCGTCCTCGTGGTCGAGGTAGAGGAAGAGGACGTGCACGTGGTGAAGCTCCTGAGGCAGTAGATCATCAGGAGGCGTTCGACATCGCTGGTAGTATGACCCTATCTCAGATCGTTGATCCTACGCAGCAGGTCGACACTACTGGATTTGCATATTTTGGGAGCAGCTCAGGCTTTCCCGGGGCGTCATCCTCCGGTGCTGGGACGAGCATGGACATCACGACGCCGGCTGCAGACCTTGCATTAGCCTCTACATCTACTCCTGGAGCACCACTTAGGGATAGAGATTCCCGAGATTGTCATGATGTAGGGGATCTAAGTGGTCGTGACCTAGATCCTACTCTTGCATCAGCAGTTGAGGATCCTACACCTAGAGTGACTAGGACGTATGTACGACGTAGTAGACGTCGATGATGTAGGTTGTTACATTATGTAAACAACTTGATTTTGAGATTGTATTACTTTCTATCTTATAAACTATTACATTTGGTTCACATTTGATTTCTTATGTTTCTGTGACGTTACAAATGATTTGAATTTCTTCTGAGCACAGTGAATGTGGGAGAGATGTTCATATGTACAGGTTGTTTGTTATGAATTTGTGGTGTTACAGCCATTGGAAGATGTTGCAAGTGGATGTGTTGTTGAATTCTGGTGTTCCAACACTTAAAAAATTGTCTAAGTGCTGTGAACAGGTGAAATCGTCTCTTCAAGAGACGATTTCGTACTTATTGCAGTAGAAATCGTCTCAATATACCCCTGTTTTCTTTCGTAATTCACAATATACCCCTTTTTTGAAACTTTGTCACAAGATACCCCTGTTTTCTTTTTTGTTAATTCACAAAATACCCCTTTTTAAAAACGGCGTCAATATTCCGTTCACCTCCCCTGGAAAATGACTATTTTGCCCCTGACCCGTTTTTTCTTTTTCTTTTTTTGAAAATTCACAGTTTTTTTGGCTACTTTTTTTTGAAAAATTTTAAATTTTATAATATACCCCTATTTAAGTTTGTTTTCACGAAATACCCCTGTTTATGTTTTGAAGTTCACAAGATACCCCTGTTTATGTTTTGTAGTTCATGAAATACCCTTATCACCCTGATGCACTGGTAAAGCATCTCCTAGTTTTCTCTTGTTTTTCAAGTGTCTTCAACATCTTCATAATCCCAGGACAAATGTTGTTTGCATTCCAGTTCTCTGAGGTTTCTTCTCTTGGAATGTCTCACCATAGCTGAGTACGAATCCCTGTAATTCACAATTAGACACAATTATAATATATGACCAAAGACAAACATGTATAGCATGGATTATTTACATAGTTAGGTAAATACCTTCAAGTAAAGAGTAGATTGATTTAATCATGTGGACAAACAATAAGTCACAGCATTGGGTTTAAAATGGTTACCTCTTGGTCAAACTCAGTAGCAGGCCAGAACTTTTGTTTAGGGGGGGCAAAAATTTTTTTTTGACACTATTGTTCTTTTAAACATTATGAAATTTTGTATTTTTTAAAAACTATAAGAGCATTTTGCAAATTTTCAAAAGTTTCGGGGGGGGGGGGGGGGGGGTGGCCATTAGGGAGATGGATTTTTGTGCATTCAAAATCTGAGCGATATCCCATTAGAGTGCTTGGCACAACACAAGTTTGACCAGGGGCAGACACAAGGGGAAGCCCCCCACCCCCCCCTCCCCCCCACGAAACTTTTGAAAATTTACAAAATGCTCTCATAAATTTTTGAAAAATACAAATAACATAATGTTTTAAAGAACAATAGTGTCAAAAATTTTTTTGCCCCCCCAAACAAAAGTTCTCGTCCGCTACTGAGTTCGACCAAGAGTTAGCCTTTTTAAATCCAATGCATGTGACATTATTGTTTGTCCACATGACTAATCAATCTACTCTTTACTTAAAGGTATTTACCTAACTATGTAAATAATCCATGCTATACTAGTTTGTCTCTGGTCATATATTATAATTGTGTCTAATTGTGAATGACAGGGATTCGTACTCAGCTATTGGTGAGACATTCCGAGAGACAAAAAACCTCAGAGAACTGGATGCAAACAACATTTGTCCGGGCCAGGGTATTTCGTGAACTACAAAACATAAACAGGGGTATCTTGTGAACTTCAAACATAATCAGGGTATTTCGTGAACAACAAACTTAAATAGGGGTATATTATAAAATTTAAAATTTTTCAAAAAAAATAGCCAAAAAACTGCGAATTTTTCAAAAAAAAAAGAAATACGGGTCAGGGGCAAAATAGTCATTTTCCAGGGGAGGTTAACGGAATATTTGACGCCGTTTTTAAAAAGGGGTATTTTGTGAATTAACAAAGAAAACAGGGGTATCTTGTGACAAAGTTTCAAAAAAGGGGTATATTGTGAATTACGAAAGAAAACAGGGGTATATTGTGAATTTTCCCTAAAATTAATAACTTTCTCGCGCGTCGGA
Organism: Limonium bicolor; assembly: GCA_023374045.1. Taxonomy (NCBI): domain Eukaryota; kingdom Viridiplantae; phylum Streptophyta; class Magnoliopsida; order Caryophyllales; family Plumbaginaceae; genus Limonium; species Limonium bicolor. The sequence continues at coordinate 454,154,498 of CM041776.1, read as the reverse complement.
AGAAGGCTGAAATCGTCTCTTCAAGAGACAGAAATCGTCTCTTGAAGAGACGATTTCAGCCTTCTTCCGATTCCAGCCAAATCAGCGCCAACGTGGCGCGGGAAATTAATGAAAGACGATTTCACCCAGAAACGTTATTTCAGTAATTAATTTGGGGGAGATGTTAATATAGGAAGATGTATGTTCCTAATGTGCGTTAGTTCGGAATTTTTTTCCGCATATCTCCCTCCCTTCCTACCGATAAAAGAATGACTAGTTAAAGGGAGTCAATGGTTACTGACTAGAATTCCCCCAAAATCCAGCTCCTGTGTGCCATGTGGAAGTCAATCAATTTTCTTCCTTCTCCCTTCCTTGTCCATTCCCTTCTCTCACTTCGCTGAGCATTTTTGATCTCAAGAGAGGGAGGACTAGAGAGTTGCCGAGGCTTCAATGACACCAGAGACGAAATCTGGCCATGGTGCTGCCGGGCAGAACCGACACGGTAGCAACGTGAGAGGAGTACTAACTCATGGTGATCAATATGTTCAGTACAATCTGTTCGGTAACCTCTTTGAGGTCTCCAGAAAGTACGTTCCTATCCGCCCTGTCGGTCGTGGAGCTTACGGTATTGTTTGGTGAGGGCTGCTCCTTTTCTCCTTCTTGTCTCCCGCCCGCGTGGTTTGGTGTTCGATTCATTTCGAGTTCCCGAGATAACTGTAACTTTTGAGTGATAGCTTGTGGTTTTCTTGGTTTCCAGAGCTCTAATTATTGAAGTGTTTAGAGATCTGGTACTTCCGGTGTATGCGGAGGTTTATGGTGTGAAATAAGCACTGTATACTTCTGGCAATCCATACTACAATTTAGATTGCCCACTTTGGGTGGATCATTTATTGTTATATGCATCTTGGGCGTGTCGTGTGGGCAGATGACAATTAGATTCTTAAACGTTACTCTTGCTTTGATATGGGCCTTGATTTAGATGATTAGTTATTAGCCTTGATTCAGATTATTAGTTATTAGCCTTGACTCAATTTCTGGGAGCTAGATACATCATCATAGAAGGACCCTGAGTAAAAAATCGTCGTACCCACATTACTAATCGTGGGCATTTCTGTAATGCCCACTTGAGCTGCGTATTCTTGATCGGTATCTATTATAGCTCTGTCAATAATATGTCAGTTTTTGTGCGGGCATATTACCAGTTTAATTCTATTGAAGCTGTTGACTGTGGCTAACTTCATATATGTCAATTTTGAAGTGTATGCAGACCCAAAATCATGCTCAATGAGTGAATAGGCTAAACTGACCCCTCCTATTTCTATATATATAATATAATCTTGAATCCACATTATCTTTTTGCTACGTCTGTGAATGCCCCAACTATAAGGTAACTGGGCACTGGATTTAATTACCCATTTTCTTTTGGTCTCTGCGTGTATTGCTACTCAACAGCTGGGTCAATAATCAGATTGCGTTAAAGATGCTTGTTTATTCATATGATCACACTGCTAAGAATGTGATATGCAATTCCTTTCCTTCAGTGCTGCTGTGAATTCAGAAACACGGGAAGAAGTTGCGATCAAGAAGGTTGGCAATGCTTTTGATAATAGAATAGATGCTAAGAGGACATTACGTGAAATAAAGCTTCTACGCTACTTGCGCCATGAAAACGTGGGTTTAATTCTTTTAACATATTCAAATTTCTTTGTTTTTGGTTCATTTGTGATGCTTTTATTGTTCTGTGACAGCTCTAACTTAAGAAAGCATACAGGGTGTATAGAATTTACTATCTTTATAATTCGATAGAGAGTTATTCGCTGCACGTCTAGTTATTGGTGTTATTAACCACAGCATTGGATAGGTCATAACTGTGTCGGCGACTGCTTCTGCTTCCATAATCTTTTTTATTTGGTAGTTCTTACTACCAAATTCTGTGGTGACAGCCGATTCATTGTCAATTTGATTTTTTCTTATCATATTTGTTTTCTGTATACCTTTTTCTATTTATAACCTATATGAAAATGTAGCTCAACTTGTTACTTTCTGTCGTCGATGTTGGTTCTGGATATTTTCTGCTTGTTGTAGATAGCTTCACTCTCAGGTTATTTGCTGTTTTTCTGTGTACAGGTGATTGCCTTATTGGACGTTATTCGACCTCCTCAGAGGGAGAACTTTAATGATGTATACATGGTTTATGACTTGATGGACACTGATCTTCACCAGATAATCCGCTCTAAGCAACAACTGAATGATGATCATTGCAGGGTATTGGCTCACTAGCTTTCTTGATGGATATGGATATTAATTTCTCATATTCATCTCCTTCCAGCAAAATTAGCAACCGTCTTTCGTTTGAAGTCAGAAGATGCATGTATTCATGATGAGAAGTTCCAGAGAAACTTGCTCTAATACTTCATGACATGGCAGACCAGCATGTTTATTGCAAACTTTATTGTGTCACGCACATGAATGTTTTCTTTGCTGGATTCCTATTACTATAAGTTGCTTCACTACAATTCTTTTTCAATCTAAACAGCATTCACTATTGTGAGGAAACAGCACGCAAAAGTGGAAATTGTTTGTCTATCTCTGGCTCATGTATATGGTGTTCGATTTTCGGTCAAATAAATGTGTCTCTTACAACTCTATTAAGCATATAGCTTCTAACATTTTTTATATGAGATGGAATCTGACTATTTTGAATAATTTTGCTGCAGTATTTTCTCTACCAGTTGCTGCGTGGGTTGAAGTATGTTCACTCTGCTAATGTGCTGCATCGTGACCTGAAACCAAGCAATCTCCTGCTGAATGCTAATTGTGACCTTAAAATTGGAGATTTTGGTCTTGCACGAACAACTTCTGAAGCAGATTTCATGACCGAGTATGTTGTGACTCGGTGGTATCGAGCTCCAGAACTGCTCCTAAATTGTTCAGAATATACAGCTGCAATTGATATCTGGTCCGTGGGTTGCATACTTGGAGAAATTATGACCAGAGAGCCTCTGTTTCCTGGCAAGGATTATGTTCACCAGCTTCGACTTATTACAGAGGTAATTTTTCTTGCGGAGAGCTACGTTGGTTTTCTTTGGGATAGAGTGAATATGGCCTTTGGGTTGCTCAAATAGTTATAACTCCTCTATCTTCTTCACTCTTTATTGTACTTTCTTTTCTGTCATGTTGTCTATTTCAGTAGTAAAATTAAGTTGCTTCAGTTGGCGATTTAATAGGGGGTGGCCCTCTGGACACATTGTTGGTAAAGTGGCCAACTTGAGCAGCAGTGTGCAGTCGTCTTGATAGGCTGTCTAACAACATTTACTTTGGATTTTTCTTTCTCAGCTCATAGGTTCTCCTGATGACTCCAGCCTTGGATTTCTACGAAGCGATAATGCACGCAGGTATGTGAAGCAGCTTCCACAGTACCCAAAGCAGCATTTTCCTGCTAGATTCCCAAACGGATCTGCGATGGCTGTTGATTTGCTGGAAAAGATGCTTGTATTTGATCCTAACAAGCGAATAACAGGTAAAGATTCCTTCTATTTTGACATACGTACATCTTTAATTTTGTTGAATATCTACTCGTTCGTCTACAAAACAAATTGTGATATTTTCATGGAATGTCGAGTTTGCTTTGGAAGCCTGTTTTTAAGTCTCTGTGTTTGTTTCTTGGCGTGGTACAACAGTAAATGATGCTCTCTGCCACCCATATTTGGCCCTATATCACGATATAAATGATGAGCCAGTCTGTTCCCAGCCTTTCAGTTTTGACTTTGAGAATCCTTCGATCACAGAGGAGCATATCAAGGAGCTAATTTGGAGGGAGTCGGTTAGATTCAACCCAGATCCTTGAGTTTCACACATGGATGGTGTTGTATCATGCCTTTATATATTTTTTGTTAGGAGTGGCAAGGAAATATGTTCATGATGTGTTCAACTTTTGCAATGTGTTAAGCCTGAAGTTGTAGTCTTCTTATGGTGGAGCATGGATTTGAAACTATAGAGTTCATGTAAAAAGTGAAGGCCTTTTTTCTTTCATTGCAAACCATATTTGGAAGGGTTGATCAGAGGAGAATTCCATCACCTTAGTGGGAATCTGTTGACGCCAATTTCTTGTTGGTGGTTGCAAAATCAACTTTGAAAACCATTCCTCTAAAGTGACATCTTGTAGCACTCCGCTGGATTTTAGATGTGGTTTATGTTGTACCCCTATTAATTGTTTGATAAATTGTTTACCGAGTGCAGTGCTGCAGCCTAAATAACACCAGTGGATTTGTATTTAGAGGCGTCGTGGTTGTCTATGACTTATTTGGCAGGGTTTGCATTCTCCGACTTCCATTTTAGTAGTTCAGGTTTTCATCGCAGAACCAAACTCTTTTTCCAGATGAAACCAGATGAAAGAAAAAGAAAATTTGACAGGGCTTTTTGCCAACGCATAATCCCAATAATACAGGAGACCAATGACAGTACTGATGAGCCACAGGTGCCAATGATCCAATCATCAAAGCCATTTAGAGGAAGGATGAGAAATTATGACAATTAGCACAAAGTGGAGACAAGTTTCGCAATTTCTTTCTCCAATCAATGCATAGGGACATCGAAGATTGATTTCACTTTTTGGTTCCATATCCGGTTACTATACATTAATCACATACACATTTATAAAATCGCATCTTTAGCTGCGTTTGAATGCGTGGAGCGAACGGGCCTAAGGCTCTATTAGTTTGCGATGATGGAATTTAAAGCTACTTTTTTTAAAAAAAGTGTGACATGTGTCAGGTTTGTATTGGACAATAACTTAACTCAGTACACTTGTCAAATCCTGATAAGCTAACTATAATCACATTAATACAAACAGCGTTTCAACGTGATTGTTGAACGCCCGCCTGAAGATGAGAAAAGTGGTCTTTGACATTTGCATTCTAAAGTAGAAGCACAACGTAACAAGGGGTGCAGTAGATTGGGGAAAAGCTAGCCTGACTTTACAATTATCTGGAAAAGTCTTAGCAAGATCCATCTCTGTTGATGTTATTTTGATCGGCAAGCTCAGTTCAATACTGAAGCCCGTTTTAAGACCAGCCTGAAGCGAAGTCTGTCAGTCTTGAATTGACGAACAGAAAAGAAGATAGAATATTTACTAAGATTTTATCTAGTTGTTAAAGATAAAATCTTGACGATAGATTCTCACCCTGCCTCTGTATCTATATAAGTGGAAGAAAGTCTAGGTCAAAGTTAGGAGAGAAGAACGCAAAGAGAAAAACGAAAATACAAGGTAATTTGTGGGGAACAATAGTAAGGGCGAATATAGAGAGAAACAGAGAGAAAGAGTGAGATTGTAGAGTCAATCCCAGGAGAGTTTTGTTGCTGATTTCGTTGTAAGTAACTTGAGTTCAGAACTCAAGTTACGTGTGAGTTATGTCAAGATAGTGTTCTTGACGTGAGGGTTTGTATTCATATTGAATACGTGATTATGTAACCATTGTAATACGTGATTATAATAAAGGTTCTACATTTATGCTATTCTGGTCTTCCCTTCTTTCTCCTCGTTCGTCGCCAGTTCTGAACTCAGACCATCGACACATTCTGAGTTGCAGACTCAGCACCGACATCTAGGAATTTTCAATTGGTATCAGAGCTAGGTAACCCTAGACGCAGAAGAAACTTCTTCAGGGTTGATCGTGATGAATTCCTACTATGTTAAACCTCCAAAGCTGACAAAGTTCAACTACACCAGTTGGTGCGAACAGATGGAGGATCAATTAATCTCTATTGATCTGCAGTTATGGGATGTAGTGACCGAAGGTGACCTGAAGCCGAAAATTGAGGAGGGTGGCGTCACTAAAGAAAAACCAAGATCCAGTTGGAGTGAGAGCGATAATAAGTTGATAAGTAAGAACAGACAAGCTCGAAGGGTTATCATGTCGTCATTATCAGATTCAGACCAACAGAAAGTCTTGGGCTTGCGCACTGCTAAGGAGGTTTGGGAATTTCTCAAAACCACATATGCTGGAACAGATTCAGTTAAAAAGGCTAAGGGCAAACAGCTCAAGAGACAACTTGATAACTTCAAGATGTCAGACTGGGAGACTATATCTGAAACACTTGAGAGATTTGACAAGATTTTGTGTGAGCTCAAAACTGTTGGGGTAGTTCTTGACAATGATGTGGTGAACGAAAGAATTCTGGATAGCCTTGGTAAAGACTGACTAAATTTTACCACACTTTTGGAGTCCATAAAGGATTTATCCAAGTTGTCTTTCGAAGAGCTGGGATCAGAACTGACGGTGTACGAAGGTAAGATGAGAGGAAACACTGTTACTCAAACTAAGGATCTGGCTCTAAACGCACGTGATACTACCACAATATCAGAAGATGAGGATTGTGATGTATAGATGAGGAAATCACTAAGATTATGAACATCATACAGAGGCTGAGCAGTAGAAAACAAAGGTCAAACCAACAGAGTAAGTCAAAGAAGGAACAAAACACATGTTTTAGGTGTAACAAGCATGGTCATGTTGTCAAGGATTGTCCTCTCCAGCAGAAGGAAAATTCTCAGAAGAAGATTAAGAAACTCACAGATACAGCTGCAGCTGCATGGGGACAGGATATCTCAGACACAGACTCAGAACCCGAGGAGTGCGCGCAGATGTGTTTGACGGCAATTGCTCGCGAAGATGATGACATCAATACTGAGTATAACATAAAGGAGAAGGAGATCTGGAAGGATACTCTTGAGAAAGAAGAGATATTTATTTAGCTAACCTCTGCACTCTCTGAGATAAAATTCTTGAAGAATCAGTATGATACTGAGATTAAAGAACTCAGGGCTAAGGTGAAAAGTCTAAGTCAGTCTTCGACTGAAAGCAAAAATCGTGTCATTAAGAGTTTAGATAAGCCAAGGATTAACTTTGTTAGCCCTTTGGAAACTAGGATTCTCACTCTTCCTTGTTGGGCACAGGAAGAGATAAATTCTCTTTTGGATAGCAAAAAATCGCTAAAAAGAGAATGTGAAACACTCTCAGACATGGTAGCCAAGGCAAATCGAAAGTTAGAACTTCAGACTCCTGCTAATCCAACTTGGTATACCGGGAAGGCGAATTTGAAGCAAATGATGTGGAATAATAACTCAGACAAATGCGGTTTGGGATATAAGTCTGAGACATTCTCTCAGTCTACGACTGAGAAGTTACAGACTGTAACTGCTAGACATCAGCCAAGATTACACTCATGCCGATATTGCCACCAGCTAGGACACAAGGTTAGATGGTGTCCCAAATTTTTGAAAAAACAATTGCGTGAAAAATCATCAAGGCAGAACTCATTCGAAATCAAAAGATTGCACACTAAAAGGTGGGTTCCTATCAATCACTTTAAGTCTGAGCCTACAACTGAGATCAAACAAGTTTGGGTACCAAAGTCAAATCAGACCTACCAGACTCGTCAAAAGGCACTTCACCTCCTTCAGAATTATCATCTCCTTCCCGGTGATCAGACCATGATGCATCACTACCCCCAATCCATAAGGTTTATGACTTAATTCCTTTTTGATTTGGCAAAAGGGGGAAAGTGGTCTTGAACGTACTCTACAACTCAGGGGGAACATTCATCAGTTCAAGACTTATAGAGTTTACAACGATTCAGGGGGAACATTCATCAGTTCAAGAAGTTCAAGACTTACAGAGTTTGCCGCATCAAATAGGGGAAAACTGTTGATGTTATTTTGATCGGCAAACTCAGTTCAATACTGAAGCCCGTTTTAAGACCAGCCTGAAGCGAAGTCTGTCAGTCTTGAACTGACGAACAGAGAAGAAGATAGAATATTTAACAAGATTTTATCTAGTTGTTAAAGATAAAATCTTGAACGATAGATTCTCACCCTGCCTCTGTATCTATATAAGTGGAAGAAAGTCTAGGTCAAAGTTAGGAGAGAAGAACGCAAAGAGAAAAACGGAAATACAAGGTAATTTGTGGGGAACAATAGTAAGGGCGAATATAAAGAGAAACAGAGAGAAAGAGTGAGATTGTAGAGTCAATCCCAGGAGAGTTTTGTTGCTGATTTCGTTGTAAGTAACTTGAGTTCAGAACTCAGAACTCAAGTTATGTGTGAGTTATGTCAAGATAGTGTTCTTGACGTGAGGGTTTGTATTCGTATTGAATACGTGATTATGTAACCATTGTAATACGTGATTATAATAAAGGTTCTACCTTTATGCTATTCTGGTCTTCCCTTCTTTCTCCCCGTTCGTCGTCAGTTCTGAACTCAGACCATCGACATATTCTGAGTTGCAGACTCAGCACCGACATCTAGGAATTTTCAATCTCTGTTACATTTTGTAAGCTGGAGTATAACAGGTCTGACGACGACCAACAGGCGCTGATAGTCTTCTTGTCACAGTCTGAAATGAAAACCACGTACAATTGGCTGCCTATGGTTAGGTTATAAGCTTTACTCCCCTTTCCAGAGGATACACGAGCAAGTACACAATAAACTGGAAGCATACAAGGATGTCTGAAGACTCTCAACCACGATCAGCTAGGCACATTTTGCCAAATACTGCCTATTGTAGCACCATGCTGCTTAATTATCTTGGTGGACTGAATAAGAATATCTTGTCCAGCAGAGTACAGATCATCTTTACTCTGCATAGCAACAAGTGAGTAAATATGTTAATGCAGAGGCAGATGCTGATCACTGCCCATCCAATATCAAATTATATTGTAGTTTTTTTTCTGAAACATAAATTAAATATTAGTTGGTTATATGGAATAACTATAATAAGAAAAATATCATAAAACTTGAAAATATTTTCACAACAAAGCTTTTGTATAATGATCTTGGGATGCATTACACTTTAAATCTTAGATCATTGTTATAGACAATCTAACAACATTCCATACGGAATCAAACTAACAGTCTGTGCTTCACTCATTTAGTAAGGAAGTATGGTCATACACTATATTAAGATAGCACAATCGAGAACGAAATTACCTACATAGCAGCTTTTAACATAAACAGCAGCAAAGTTCTAGGGTAGGTAACTGATTAATGATAGTCACGTTATCCCAATGGCCGCACTTTTCAGGGATATGTCAAGTTGGGGATCAGATTTATAACTTTGTTCTCCTAGTAATTTGACATTGTATTTCCCTTAGTGACACTCATTTTAATAAGTGTAGTTTCTAAATTTTCTTCTCCAAACAACTGCATTATACTATCACAGGATTTACTGCAAACGTTCTCCAGGTGCAAGGAAGTGAGCACTGTAGAAACAAGCTTCATTTTCTTCAAACATGAAACTGTGTTATATATAAGAACTAGTTTCATAATAATATCCAAAGCAACGGATTCGACTATGTATACAACATAGTTTCTCATAGAATAGAAAGGACTACCATGTGGTTCAGATTGCACCCTAGAGTGAGCTCTGCAAATGGACTTCCAATCTGAGAGAGAAAACAGTATGGAGTCTCCTTCCCTAAAAAAACTTTTGGGTTTGATTTCAGCATTGACTTTATATCCTCTGAAATGCAAGGGACCGTTTCCAAGTTATCTATAGATATAGGGATCGATCTTGGTAACAAATGCACGCCACTGAGCCCTCGACTTGTTGATAATGACCTGCACACCTCACAATTTGCAACCAAAACAAATACTTCACAAACAGATAGTTAAACAAAAGACTATTAAATAGTTGAGGCAGATACTAAAAACAGTTAATACTTACGGGATATCAGAAAGAGAACTAACAAAAGCAATGCTATTTACACAGATCTGATCAGTCAGAAATAGTTGTCAGACAAATACTCATTTTCATCGGCTGAGCAACATAACAAACAACAGAAAGAATGCATCCTATGATCTCAGCAATGGATAACAGTTAAAGATAAAAGCATATTATCAATATGTAATGAGGTCCATGTTTTATTCGAAAGAAACAACATAAAAAGAGTACTGGTTGACAAAGTAACAGAAAGAATCCCAGTGAAGTTTACCAAGTAATGTCTCACATATGCAAAGGTATAAGGGTGTCCAAAGAGAACTCTCAGCAACAGCACAGGGTAAGACCCTTCATTATACCCCTATCTAGAAAGATATGGTAGAGCAATCAAACCAATGATTCATCGAGTGGAGAAATAGCCATAGTGAATCAAGTTCAAAAAGAAAGGATAACTGAAGTCCCCCACCATTGATTCATCAATTTTGCAAACCAGTAGTCTACAAATCTATGAGACACATGGTGGGGGTGAACCTTTCCCAAAAAACTGCCGAAAAAATTCACAGGAATATAAAATAGAGAATTACGGTACTTTACATATGTATATTATACTAAGTGACACGGTTTTTATTGTGTCTACGAGGCAAACACAATGTGAGAATAATAATGAATACCTGGCTAGCAAACAGTGAATTTGGAACTATGACAGGGAACTTTTCAGCATTCAATAGAGAAGTAGTAGTCAGTCCAATCTCAACTACCTGTCCCTCTACTGACCCTGCCTGCGAAGAGATGTCACAAATAATTCATTTCGGGTACACTGTTTAATGCAGCAATAGCTCTGAAGAAAAGGTAGTGTATCAAACCAGCATACTTATTCCTAGCAAAGTTGATGTCACAGGTCTTACTTTAATAGTATCTCCAAGGGAAAAGGGCTTTGAGAACTGGACAGACAATCCACTAAGCACATTACCCAATACGTCTCTTGCCGCAAAAGCAGTGGCCACCCCTACAAGCAGTTGTAAGAAAGTAACACTAAGTTTACTAAAAAAGAAGATTACTGTCACCAATTGATATATAAAACTGCATCCAACTATAAAAGTAAGCATATAATTTGCTAACATAGTTACCACAACATTATTTTGGGAGTTGAAACAAAAAAGAAAGGTATATTCACCTACTGATCAAATAGACTCCAACGACCGTAAATAGTAAAAGATACTCTTTTTAAACATGTTAGATAGTCTGGAAGAAAGACATGATGTTGATTACTACGATGTTAATACCCAAAGGTCTGAGCATATAACTCAAACTATTACACGAATAATGCAGTTGTGCAGCATGGATATCTAATACCAACCTCCAACTCCACCAACAGTGAGGATAGACTGAACAGCAACTCCACACGCCTCAGCCAATGCCATTAACCCAATATATGTTTATGTTTTCAATCATTTTTTTACAAAATAATACATTTTAATGTTTGTTAAAAGAGTATCTAGTTGTGATATTTTACATTTGTACAAGTTTTATATTTTTTAAAGACTATAAGTTTTAAATTGATCAATTTACAAATAAAGAAAATAAAAAATAATCTAAATAGTCATAATATCTCAAAAACTTTCGGTATAGATTTAAAAACAATAGTTTTAAACCGACACAAATGTAAAAAAAAATTAAAACTTGTTATCGATTATATAAATGCATTTTTATTTTGATAGAATTTTTTATTTAAAATCTATTAATTAATTACATGATATCAATATGTTTAATGAGAAAATATATTGTATACTTAAAAAATGTTAGGGATATCATTGGTATTAGCTTAACTTCATGTAACAAGGGTGTATTGTAAATAGGCAGTCAAATATGAACATATATTTTTTGGGTATTTCAAACAGAATTGTGTTTCTCCAACAGAAATTATTGTAGCTAAAATTCATTTATCTCCAACGGAATATTCCGTAGGAAATATCATATTTGCTAAGGATATTTCCGTAGGTAACTATTAGTGACGGAATATATTGCTGAAACTATGGCGCCAACTTTTCCATTTTGCCCGCCAAATATTTGCTACGGAAATTAGACTCTATTCCGACGGAAAACAACTCCTACATAAATTCTGTAGCAAAATCTGTTGCTGATATAGGAGGATAAGGTGCTACACGAGAAAATTTATGTTCGTCACTAATATAGTATTATTCTGTCGCTAATAGCGACTTACACAAACGGAACAATTCTGTTGGAAAAATTCCGTCACTAATACTATGCTTTTCTTGTAGTGATAAAAGTTAACATAGCAAAAAGTTTTCTAATATATTAAAAAAGGTGTCAAGTATTAATTATTGCTAAGTAAGATAAACTATGATAAATATTAAGTGAAGCATAATGGCTGCGTTCAGAGTTTTTGGGGTGGTCCCCGTGTGGGTCCCACTTGGGTCCTACGTTCTACTCCAATAATATACTGCTACATATAAAACAACCACAAAACAACGATGCGGAACGGACCCAATCATGTTAATTTTATTTCTCAGTTATTCCAATAGTCTCCTAGAATCAATGATTAAATTTGACTAATAATTGATAATTAAATAGTTAGCACATAGTTACTCCTCCTTACTTATGCCTATGATTGTCAGAACAAATATATAATTAATAAATAAAAAGTATAATATTATTTTATTTATATAAAACATGTATTTATTTTATGATTGTAGTAATGATTTAGGGTGCTTAGAGGTCTCCCAAAATATTGGTTTATATCTGTCTCATCATTTATTTTCCACTTTATCCAATGATCTACTACTATTAATTTCGAATGTTGGGTCCACCATTCTTTCTCTATTTCATTCTACATGGTTGCATGTGAACATTAATTTCATTCTAACGGTTGCATCTCACAACTGGAACATTAATTATTTCCCAACCTTTTTGCATTATGTCAAGTCCAACCTTCAGGTCCCGTTGGTTTGCAAGAGGTTAAAAATTGGGCCCATTAATGTGACATTAAGCTTCACTTTTCCAGCCAACATTAAACTGCAATTTTCCAACAGGTCGTTCGTTTGTGAACTCTTCTTCTCTTCAGAAAAATTGTTCAATAGACACAATTGCCCTTCTTCTTCCCAACGCACACTTTTTGTTCCGACGTACCCTCCAATTTGCTCTCCAACCTTCAACAAACTCCATTTTGCTGCGGCGTTGGACAGCGTTGATTGGGGTGGTTTTTTCTTTTTTTATTTCTATCAACAAAAGCACCACCTTCTCCAATTGCCCCATGTCTAATCTGATTTGGGTGTAGCTATCTTGTGAATATCTTCATCTGTTACTTGCGCAGCAGTTGAGGTGGATTTGCTTCAGTAATGGCGAATGCTCTTTCCTAGCGGCGAGAAATCTGCTGTACACTGGAGTAGTATCTATGAGCTACAACAATGAAGGTTTGGGGTGGCGCCTTTGAAGTTGGGCTTTGAATGTCCACGTACAGAAATGTGTAAAGTGAGGGGTAAATGTGTAATGTGTGGAGATAGCAGATCCACAAATCCCACATATTATTTGAAACGCAGGTAAACCAAGCTTTTCCATAAAACTCACCTGCATGCAATTCGCAGGACTTTCCCACCTACAAAACATGTAAACGTTCCATCCTACGATTGCGAATAGTGCAATTTGTACATTAATTTTGTGAGCGAACGGTCCCTCAGTTTCAAAAAAAAAAAAAAAAAGTCCAACCTTCGCCATCGGCCGCCGCTTGTTTTTTCTTTTCCACTCCAGCGAAAAGCACCCGGCCGGAAATTACTCACCCAAGAAAATTGGCTTCCGTGTGGTAACTTTTCCAACGCGTCAGCTCACGGGGTCCATTTGCCACGCAATATCTCCCTCCCTTCCTACCGATAAAAGAATGACTAGTTAAAGGGAGTCAAAGGTTACTGACTAGAATTCCCCCAAAATCCAGCTCCTGTGTGCCGTGTGGAAGTCAATCAATTTTCTTCCTTCTCCCTTCCTTCATTCCCTTCTCTCACTTCGCTAAGCATTTTTGATCTCAAGAGAGGGAGGACTAGAGAGTTGCCGAGGCTTCAATGACACCAGAGACGAAATCTGGCCATGGTGCTGCCGGGCAGAACCGACACGGTAGCAACGTGAGAGGAGTACTAACTCATGGTGATCAATATGTTCAGTACAATCTGTTCGGTAACCTCTTTGAGGTCTCCAGAAAGTACGTTCCTCCCATCCGCCCTGTCGGTCGTGGAGCTTACGGTATTGTCTGGTGAGGGCTGCTCCTTTTCTCCTTCTTGTCTCCCGCCCGCGTGGTTTGGTGTTCGATTCATTTCGAGTTCCCGAGATAACTGTAACTTTTGAGTGATAGCTTGTGGTTTTCTTGGTTTCCAGAGCTCTAATTATTGAAGTGTTTAGAGATCTGGTACTTCCGGTGTATGCGGAGGTTTATGGTGTGAAATAAGCACTGTATACTTCTGGCAATCCATACTACAATTTAGATAGCCCACTTTGGGTGGATCATTTATTGTTATATGTATCTTGGGCGTGTCGTGTGGGCAGATGACAATTAGATTCTTAAACGTTACTGTTGCTTTGATATGGGCTTGATTTAGATGATTGATTATTAGCCTTGATTCAGATTATTAGTTATTAGCCTTGACTCAAATTCTAGGAGCTAGATACATCATCATAGAAGGACCCTGAGTAAAAAATCGTCGTACCCACATTACTAATCGTGGACATTTCTGTAATGCCCACTTGAGCTGCGTATTCTTGATCGGTAATCTATTATAGCTCTGTCAAGAATATGTCAGTTTTGGTGCGGGCATACTACCAGTTTAAATCTATTGAAGCTGTTGACAGTGGCTAACTTCATATATGTCAATTTTGAAGTGTATGCAGACCAAAAATCATGCTCAATGAGTGAATAGGCTAAACTGACCCCTCCTATTTCTATATATAATATCATCTTGAATCCCCATTATCTTTTTGCTACGTCTGTGAATGCCCCAACTATAAGGTAACTGGGCACTGGATTTAATTACCCATTTTCTTTTGGTCTTGGGTCAATAATCAGATTGCGTTAAAGATGCTTGTTTATTCATATGATCACACTGCTAAGAATGTGATATGCAATTCCTTTCCTTCAGTGCTGCTGTGAATTCAGAAACACGGGAAGAAGTTGCGATCAAGAAGGTTGGCAATGCTTTTGATAATAGAATAGATGCTAAGAGGACGTTACGTGAAATAAAGCTTCTATGCTACTTGCGCCATGAAAACGTAAGTTTAATTCTTTTAACATATTCAGATTTCTTTGTTTTTGGTTTATTTGTGATGCTTTTATTGTTCAGTGACAGCTCTAACTTAAGAAAGCATACAGGGTGTATAGAATTTACTATCTTTATAATTCGATAGAGAGTTATTCGCTGCACGTCTAGTTATTGGTGTTATTAACCACAGCATTGGATAGGTCATAACTGTGTCGGCGACTGCTTCTGCTTCCATAATCTTTTTTATTTGGTAGTTCTTACTACCAAATTCTGTGGTGACAGCCGATTCATTGTCAATTTGATTTTTTCTTATCATATTTGTTTTCTGTATACATTTTTTTATTTATAACCTATATGAAAATGTAGCCCAACTTGTTACTTTCTGTCGTCGATGTTGGTTCTGGATATTTTCTGCTTGTTGTACATAGCTTCACTCTCAGGTTATTTGCTGTTTTTCTGTGTACAGGTGATTGCCTTATTGGACGTTATTCGACCTCCTCAGAGGGAGAACTTTAATGATGTATACATGGTTTATGACTTGATGGACACTGATCTTCACCAGATAATCCGCTCTAAGCAACAACTGAATGATGATCATTGCAGGGTATTGGCTCACTAGCTTTCTTGATGGATATGGATATTAATTTCTCATATTCATCTCCTTCCAGCAAAATTAGCAACCGTCTTTCGTTTGAAGTCAGAAGATGCATGTATTCATGATGAGAAGTTCCAGAGAAACTTGCTCTAATACTTCATGACATGGCAGACCAGCATGTTTATTGCAAACTTTATTGTGTCACGCATCATGAATGTTTTCTTTGCTGGATTCCTATTACTATAAGTTGCTTCACTACAATTCTTTTTCAATCTAAACAGCATTCACTATTGTGAGGAAACAGCACGCAAAAGTGGAAATTGTTTGTCTATCTCTGGCTCATGTATATGGTGTTCGATTTTCGGTCAAATAAATGTGTCTCTTACAACTCTATTAAGCATATAGCTTCTGACATTTTTTATATGAGATGGAATCTGACTATTTTGAATAATTTTGCTGCAGTATTTTCTCTACCAGTTGCTGCGTGGGTTGAAGTATGTTCACTCTGCTAATGTGCTGCATCGTGACCTGAAACCAAGCAATCTCCTGCTGAATGCTAATTGTGACCTTAAAATTGGAGATTTTGGTCTTGCACGAACAACTTCTGAAGCAGATTTCATGACCGAGTATGTTGTGACTCGGTGGTATCGAGCTCCAGAACTGCTCCTAAATTGTTCAGAATATACAGCTGCAATTGATATCTGGTCCGTGGGTTGCATACTTGGAGAAATTATGACCAGAGAGCCTCTGTTTCCTGGCAAGGATTATGTTCACCAGCTTCGACTTATTACAGAGGTAATTTTTCTTGCGGAGAGCTACGTTGGTTTTCTTTGGGATAGAGTGAATATGGCCTTTGGGTTGCTCAAATAGTTATAACTCCTCTATCTTCTTCACTCTTTATTGTACTTTCTTTTCTGTCATGTTGTCTATTTCAGTAGTAAAATTAAGTTGCTTCAGTTGGCGATTTAATAGGGGGTGGCCCTCTGGACACATTGTTGGTAAAGTGGCCAACTTGAGCAGCAGTGTGCAGTCGTCTTGATAGGCTGTCTAACAACATTTACTTTGGATTTTTCTTTCTCAGCTCATAGGTTCTCCTGATGACTCCAGCCTTGGATTTCTACGAAGCGATAATGCACGCAGGTATGTGAAGCAGCTTCCACAGTACCCAAAGCAGCATTTTCCTGCTAGATTCCCAAACGGATCTGCGATGGCTGTTGATTTGCTGGAAAAGATGCTTGTATTTGATCCTAACAAGCGAATAACAGGTAAAGATTCCTTCTATTTTGACATACGTACATCTTTAATTTTGTTGAATATCTACTCGTTCGTCTACAAACAAATTGTGATATTTACATGGAATGTTGAGTTTGCTTTGGAAGCCTGTTTTTAAGTCTCTGTGTTTGTTTCTTGGCGTGGTACAACAGTAAATGATGCTCTCTGCCACCCATATTTGGCCCCACTTCACGATATAAATGATGAGCCAGTCTGTTCCCAGCCTTTCAGTTTTGACTTTGAGAATCCTTCGATCACAGAGGAGCATATCAAGGAGCTAATTTGGAGGGAGTCGGTTAGATTCAACCCAGATCCTTGAGTTTCACACACGATGGATGGTGTTGTATCATGCCTTTATATATTTTTTGTTAGGAGTGGCAAGGAAATATGTTCATGATGTGTTCAACTTTTGCAATGTGTTAAGCCTAAAGTTGTAGTCTTCTTATGGTGGTGCGTGGAATTGAAACTATAGAGTTCATGTAAAAAGTGAAGGCCTTTTTTCTTTCATTGCAAACCATATTTGGAAGGGTTGATCAGAGGAGAATTCCATCACCTTAGTGGGAATCTGTTGACGCCAATTTCTTTTTGGTGCTTGCTAAATCAACTTTGAAAACCATTCCTCTAAAGTGACATCTTGTAGCACTCCGCTGGATTTTAGATGTGGTTTATGTTGTACCCCTATTAATTGTTTGATAAATTGTTTACCGAGTGCAGTGCTGCAGCCTAAATAACACCAGTGGATTTGTATTTAGAGGCGTCGTGGTTGTCTATGACTTATTTGGCAGGGTTTGCATTCTCCGACTTCCATTTTAGTAGTTCAGGTTTTCATCACAGAACCAAACTCTTTTTCCAGATGAAAGAAAAAAAAAGGAAAAAGAAGATTTGACAGGGCTTTTTGCCAACGCATAACCCCAATAATACTGGAGACCAAATGACAGTGCTGATGAGCCACAGGTGCCAATGATCCAATCATCAAAGCCATTTAGAGGAAGGATGAGAAATTTTGACAATTAGCACAAAGTGAAGACAAGTTTCGCAATTTCTTTCTCCAATCAATGCATAGGGACATCAAAGAGCCCGACAATTGATTTCACTTTTTGGTTCCATATCCAGTTACTATACGTTAATCACATACACATTTATAAAACCGCATCTTTAGCTGCGTTTGAACGCGTGGAGCGAACGGGCCTAAGGCTCAAATGGGCCTAAGGCTCTGTTAGTTTGCGATGATGGAATTGAAAGCTACTTTTTTAAAAAAAGTGTGACATGTGTCAGGTTTGTATTGGACAATAACTTAACTCAGTACACTTGTCAAATCCTGATAAGCATAATCACATTAATACAAACTGCGTTTCAACGTGATTGTTGAACGCCCACATTTCAGCTTCCACCTCCCATAAGCAACTATCCGTACTAAGCCTCACCTGGATGAGAAAAGTGGTCTTTGACATTTGCATTCTAAAGTAGAAGCACAACGTAACAAGAGGTGCAGTAGATTGGGGAAAAGCTAGCCTGACTTTATAATTATCTGGAAAAGCCTTAGCAAGATCCTGCTAAGATCCATCTCTGTTACATTTTGTAAGCCGGAGTATAACAGGTCTGACGACGACCAACAGGCGCTGATAGTCTTCTTGTCAGTCTGAAATGAAAACCACGTACAATTGGCTGCCTATGGTTAGGTTATCAGCTTTACTCCCCTTTCCAGAGGATACACGAGCAAGTACACAATAAACTGGAAGCATACAAGGATGTCTGAAGACTCTCAACCACGATCAGCTAGGCACATTTTGCCAAATACTGCCTATTGTAGCACCATGCTGCTTAATTATCTTGGTGGACTGAATAAGAATATCT
>CM041776.1:454098499-454135324 GCA_023374045.1 Limonium bicolor | reverse complement strand
AAAATGAGAGAAAATACATGCAGGTGGTTTGTCCATGCAGCATATATTGATCACAATGTCATAATGAAAGTAAATTTCCTATGTGTTTCTGGTGAAGATAAGAGCAAGGGGTATTGGGAACGCCCCAGGGTAGTTGATTGACATTTCGCTAGCAATTGCCTGTTCGTGAATTAGGAGAAGAACGAACGGAATTTAGACAGAGTGGCAACCACTCAAATCGAGTAAAGTTATTTTGACTACCGCTTTTATATACAAAGCAATACAGCAATAGAAGATTTGTGTTTCTAAAAATTAGGTCCACGGGGTTTTTGGAGTGATTACATGAAAACAGGGTGTTTCTTTTCCACTTTCTTTTAAAGAATTCGTATATGTGATACCTTTTCCTACTTTTTACGTGTTATGTTGTTGGTTTTATTGTATGATATTTGAGGCCCCATTGATTCAGCCTCTTTCAAGGTAAGGCTGCCACTATTGCCTCCATCTCCCAAGTCCCAACTTGGTAAAATCTTAGGGATCCCACTCGTCCACTGTTCCTCTAGGTTACTTTTGTTGTATTTTTAACAATTTTGGTTAAGAATCAACTAGGTCTGAAACTAAATTGCATTTGACAACAAATTAAGGAAATCTATGCTCCAAAAGCCAAATGGATTCAGCTCACTTATACGCATCTCAAATACTGAGTTTGGTGCACAAGAGAGGAAAAGAGAACTGGAAAGGAATATTATTCACTACACATTAGGCGAGATAAGCTTCTGACGGGGAGTAAATGAAACATGTGACAATCCAGCTTCCAGCTACACATCCATTTGATGACAGATAGCCATCCCTGGTGGCAGAATGCAGCCCTCTATTAGTGTGTTTTGGCGAGCAGCAGCCGCCACCGAGAGTGGTTCCATAGCCTGACATCTGCAACAGGTGGTGACCGCCTTCAATGGCAGGCAGTCCCACCTATAGCAGTCACCTTCTTGACCCTGTACGATAGTCAGCATTTTCCATAATATATTTACATATTAGTAACCTATTCTATTTCGTTAGCTCAGCCACACATCAAGAGTCAAACTCATTTCAGTTGCCCCTAGTTCGGTTACTACTCGTATACACATTGTAACTAAACACCTGCTAAAGAACTTTAATTCGATCAACCGTCAGTTTCTCAATAATTCCACAAATATGCAAGCTCTGTCTCATCAAGTCTGTGACAAAGGGAAAAGAAAGGAGAAAATGAGAAAGCCAGTACCTCCTCGGTATATGTTGAAGCTGCCGCAGATCGATTTGAAATTAATGTTCTTTTAAGGAGCTGCCACAAAAAAAATCAAAATTGTTTTACATTAGATCGAGTACGCACCAGAAGCGGTAAAGAAAGATTTTGTGGGTTTAACAAAACCATGAAATTCGATGGGAGAAGGCAACAAGAGTTCGATTTTCACTCACACATCGTGAAGAAAAGCCTCGACGGGCTAAGCTTCGGCTTGAAACACCCAGCATTACTCACTAGACTATTCGACCACTGCAAACAGAAAGAACAAGATAAAATCAAGGAGAACTAAAACCGAGAAGGAAATAAGAAATTATGTAATCAAATGTGAAGAATCGAGAGATACGAATGCGAAAGAGGAAAGGAAGACGGAGAAAAAAAAAAAGACCTAAGATGGAGAAGAAAGTTCAACCAGCAAGCCAGCAAAATCTCATATACGAAGAGAGGTCGATGAGCGAAATAGTTCTTGTCGACTTTTCGTCTGTCGTGGTAGGGTGGCTGGTGGACAAAATTTTCATACCTCCGTACAACAATATTGTCATTCTAAAAACTTCAT
Source organism: Limonium bicolor (assembly GCA_023374045.1). Lineage (NCBI taxonomy): Eukaryota > Viridiplantae > Streptophyta > Magnoliopsida > Caryophyllales > Plumbaginaceae > Limonium > Limonium bicolor. The sequence continues at coordinate 454,133,513 of CM041776.1, read as the reverse complement.
ACTTATTAAGAGAAGTAAAAAAATGACGCATGTACCCCTATTTTTTACTTTTTCACTTAGATAATACTCCCTCCGTTCAACAATAACTGTCATTTTAGAAACTTGCACACTTATTAAGAAAAGTAGAACAATGACGCATGTGCCCCTACTTTTTACTTTTCAATTTAGATAATAATTACTTTTATATTGAATAGTAGGGGTAAAAGTGGAAAGAAGTGTGTCAAAAAGTTAGAATGACAGATATTTTTGAAGAAGAATCACATCCTAAAACGACATATATTAATGAACGGAGGGAGTAATTACTTTGTGTTGAATAGTAGGGTTAAAGGTGGAAAAAGATGTGTCAAAAAGTTAGAATGACAGATATTTTAAACAAAAATCACTACCTAAAACGACAGATATAAAATGGAAAACAAAAAGGAAGCAGAATTTTGACGTTGCCTATCTTGTAATGACAATAAAATGGCCTTCTTTTTGAAAGAATACAATAGCGTTGTTCTGCAGAAATATTTTATTACATCGAGAGGATAATTCTAAATGGGTATTTTAAATTCTAAATGGATCATGGTTTGAATGTCTTGATAATTTAAGTGATCTTATTTAAATTGTAGTTTACCAATTTGTGTATTGATTTGTAATTTTAAACTCAAATTTGATGTTATTTTGAGTTGACATTCCACAAAATGAGATGAGGTAGGGTGTTGAACAAGAGGGGTGAACTTCATTTAATGAAACTTCATTTTAATAGTAATATATTGGTGTGATTATACTAAGTTATTTCGGTTACATTTATCCCTGTATAGTGAAAATGACTTTTTTTTTTGTTAGGACAACCTCTCATAATTGATTGTTCATAACAATTTGCAAAAAAAATAAAAGAATCAACTAAAATCCATATTTTGCTGGATTTCCTTGAGCATATAATGTCATATCACTGCACATTTTTTAGTTATCGTGATTGCGCTTCCTTATAATTACGGTATCATTGTTTCTGCTATTGTTTGATGATTAGCTATGAATGACAATTTAACGTGAATTCGAGCCTGGCGCTGGCGTCTACCTACCACATGTCATGATGCAGTAACATTATGAAGAAATTTTAGGGAAAATAATCAGCAAAGAGTAATCTCGTACGTGCATGAGAGAAAAAATTCATATCACTCACCCACCTTTTGTGACATGTGTCACACCCATAGGAAAAACATAAACAAAAATTCAAAGTGTAATAACTTACAAAATATAAGTGCATAAAAAAAAAGTTATACCATTATTCATCATAATTCGTGCTTTCAAAACAAGATGCGTCATGAATATATTTTGGTAAACTTACAATTTTATGTTTTACATGTGATGTGTTACAAAAGTGAATATAAGGTTTACCTAAAATGAATTAGTATTGTTACATAAGTGAATCTTATGTTTAAGTAAAATGAATCTAGTGTTGTAAAAGTAAAAAATTAATGCTATAAGAGAATTTCATAAACAGAGATTGTTTAACTAAAGTGAATAAGATATTTAAGAAAACTGAATCAAAGGTTGTTAAAATTGAACCTAAACCCTAAAATTTTCTTCGACATTTTTTAGCTTTCCTAGGGTGGTTTTTAAAGTGTTTGGTGTAGAGTATTCTTTTTTGAAATTGTTCGATACTTTATATTGTCGTCACTGGCTCGACAGTTTTTCAGGGTTAGTGGTTAAGTGTTTATTGAAAAGTGAATACTTCATTTTAAAAAAAAAGTGAATCACATGTTTAAGTAAAGTCAATCTTTTATTTTAAAAAAGTGAATCTTAATATGTTTAAGAAAAATGAATCTTACCACAAACTTATGCGAGAACAATATGAATCATTCGTTTAAGAAAAATAAATCTATTGTTTAAAAGAGTGAATCAAATGTTTAAGAAAAGCTAATCTTATCACAAACGTTTGTGATAACAATATGAACATTTCATTTATTTAAAAGTGAATATTTCATTGAAGAAAAGTTAATCAAGTTTTCAAGAAAAATGAATCTTATATTTAAGAAAAGTGAACATTTCACTTAAAATAAAGTGAATCCTTTGTTTTTCTAAAAGTGGAAAAGAAAAGTAATTCTTAAATAAGATTCATTTTGTAAATAGATAAGGTTCATTTTATTATTAAAGAAGATTCATTTTGTTAATGAATAAGGTTCACTTTAAAAATACGTAATATATACTCATTCTAAAAACATAAAATTTTAAGTTTAGCAAAACATATCCATGATGCATCTTGTTTGGAAGAGCACAAATTCTGATTAACAATGATATATTTTTTTATTTTTGCACTTATATTTTGTAAGTTATAATATTTTGGAAAAAAATGTATCTCTTTTCTAATAACGAAGACCACATTCAGCCCCCAAAACTCCCCGCGCAAATAATTTTCCTTCTTTATTTTTTCTTTTTTTTCTTCTCTAAATGTTTTTCCCCAACCCCTTGTTGACAGGTGGACAGTCTCCACCTTATACTATGGCTCCAGCGCAGGCTCATGATTCTGCAATTTAAAAGTGTTGTTCATTAAGATAACCTTTTAAGTGTTATAGTTGGTCATTAAGGGATGTTTGTTTTAGGAAAATCAGAAGAAAAAAAAATCATAGTTATTTTGTTTCATGCTACTTATTAGCCACTTAGGTGTTGTTTAGCATTAACATAAACCCAACACAAATATAAGCATATTTGGACTGACATATGTTAGTGTGGACTCCTTTATTTGGTTCAGTTGTTCGGTTGACTATAATGTTTTACAAGCAGCATATGCTGCTGCCATTACCTTCCGGTCCCTTCACTTTCGCCTCTATTCTTCCTCTTTGCAATTACTGTATTAATACTAATTCACAAATATATTATTAATAATACCACATAGATTAATAAAATTAAAAAAATGATAGATATGCATATTAGTTGATCTTTTTATTTTAAAATTTATAAAAATATATGAATGTATATAAATTTATTAACATAAAAAGTTACAAAAATATAATATATTATTAAAAGTTACGATTTCATTAAAAAAAATCACACAACATTATCAAAAAAATTGTAACTCTTGTTCTCTACGCTTTTATATTTGTAAGTAATTATAAAATTATAGAAAATAGCAATATATTTGTAACTACTTATAGTGATATATTATTTGTGAATTTCTCCTTTTATTCTATTTTAACAAATTGTAGTTTTAAAGTGTAATATGTATTTATAATTGTAGTACAAAAAACGGTAAAGGCACTACATATAACTAACTTAACTAACTTATGTTGCAAATATGCCGCACTGCCAAACAACAGTTTTCAAAATAGCTACAAATATGTCAGCACAAAATGCCAGCAAATATGCTGTAAATATGCCAGCATAATCAGCTACCCAAATATGTTGTCATAATAGTCATGCCGAATAGAGCCTTAACCTAGCTAATTTATAGAAAAAGAACGGCATCCAAATATCTCTAATTTGATGTATCACCTGTAGGAATGAGATTCTTTTTCCCAAGCTCTTTGTTAAGTGACCGATGACCATTGATCAATGATTGATAGCCATTCATTAGGGACTGGGTCGTCAATCGGAAACCAATGGTCGTTGATAGGGGTTAGGTATAGTTAGTCGTTGACTAATGATTCATCCCCCCCCCCCCCCTTATATGTTATCAAAAGAGACACCAAAATTCAAGGAAATTCTTGTTCTTTCTTGTTGATTTTTTCTCTGACTCTGTAATTCATTATTTGGTAGTGATATTAGTATATGTATGTAGATAGAGAAGAACAACAAAAAGATGTTTGACCCTAATTGATCAAGACTGTTAATTGTTGAGAGCTTCCAATAAAGCTAATGAGGATTAGGAAATAAAGAAGTTACATAGAAACTTAGAACCCAAATTCAATTTTTTTAAAGGTAACAAGATTTTATGTGAATGAATAAAGAGTGAGGCTACGACAACATGCTCCCATGACCGTTTCAGACTATACACTCAAGAGGAGAGTTAGATTACGTGTGCACGAAATGATGAGTGTATAGGAGTCGGTCCACTTTTAAAAATACAAACAAAGACGAGGGTGTAAGGGAGTAAAAACCCAATAAACCCTAATGACTGAGAATGCCGGCCTCCAGCCATGACACAAGCTCCATCCAGAGGTAGTTCTTGATCATGAACTTGATGACTAAGGTGACTTTGGAGATGTTTGTTCTTTGATTTGTCATGACTCTTGTGCATCTTTCAATCCACGTGCCATAAATTATGAACGCAATAATCACTCACTGGACAGGTCATCATGACTCTTGTAGTAGCGTAATCTCCACAAGAGACAACTAGAAAGTTTGTAGCGGTTCGTTGGGATCCTCTATTATTGGAATACGCTCCACCAAACCTTCCATGAGCAGTAATGGTGGTCACGGTTCCGGTTCCATCGGTTCCGATTCCGGGACATGTGTATTCGGGTTCAGAACCGACCAGGGTGTGGTCCGGAGCAGTTCCGGTTCCGAAGGTTGTATTCGCTTCGTATTCGCTCAAAAAAAACGGTTCTGGAGCGGTTCTAGTTCCGGTCAGTTCCGAAGCGATTCTGGCCAAAACGATGTCATTTTGACGTTTGACCAATGGCTAGTTTGACCAGTTCTGGGGCGGTTCCAACGGTTTTGAATCCAAGGTTGGTACTGGGCGGTTCCGGTCCCGGTCCCGGTTCGGTCCCGAATTCCCAGAGCTGTATTTGTTTTGTTTGGCCACGGTTCCGGTTCCGACCGGTTCCGATTCCAATCAGATTCGGTTCTATTCAGATTTGATGGCCACTTGACTCTTGAGCGGAATCACAGAGCTAGTACCTTTTAGCAATCACAATGCCCCAAGTCTAGAGCTTACTAGTAGACACCCTTTGAGAGTAAGCCCAACAATGAATTTAGGGTGGGGAATAGTCCAAGTTGCCAACAAAAAGAAAACTAGGAGAAGTGGGAGTCTATAAGCAACCTCAAAGGCACACTAGTGGACGCGAGGCTTTAATGACGGTGGTTTAATCACGGTTTAAACAGACACCGTGATTAATAGGAAGGCCGGAATTTATTAGCGACGATGATTGATTAACCCGTAATCAATAATCGATCGGAGGTTGGCGCGCCTTTTTTAGGAGGGACTTTAGATGACGGTTTTTAGTAAAACCGTAATCTAAAGTCCCGTGTTGACGCGCGCTTTACGGTCAACGGACTTTAGATTACGGTTTTACTAAAACCGTCATCTAAAGTCCCTCCTAAAAAAGGCGCGCCAACCTCGTCAACGACGTCGTTTTGACCTGACGAAAAAAATTTCCCGTATTATTTGATTTATTCGACTCCGCGCGTAATCTAAATTACAGTTAACGACGTCGTTTTAGCAGTGTATTTTAGATTAATAAAAACTTTATATTAATGTGTTACCTATGTTTGAAACCCAACATATGGCAAATAATTATCGCGCTATTTTTTTAATTTCGTTACACTTTAGATTACATTTAACGACGTCGTTTTATCAGTGTATTTTAGATTAATAAAAACTTTATATTAATGTGTTACCTATGTTTGAAACCCAACATATGCCAAATAATTATCGCGCTTTTTTTTTTAATTTCGTTACACTTTAGATTACGGTTTTTGTGAGAACCGTCATGTAAAGTGTGACTTTAGTTTACGGTTTACATGTAAACCGTAATCTAAAGTCCATTTAAACATTTGCCTACACTCTGCACACTCTACTCACAGTAACTCTTCTTCTCTTTCGCGCTATCTTCCTCACTGAAATTGCCTCCTCTCTCCCGTCACCTTGCTAACGGCCATCGCCGCCGTCGCTCCCACCACCTTTGTCACTCCCATCGCCGCCGGTCACCACCCATCTACCACTGGTCTCACCGTCGACGTCTCTATCGCGTATTGGGTATGCGATCGCGATTGATTGTCGTTTTTTTCTAACTTTGTTCATATACATGCATTTCGATTGCAAGTTCTAACCTCGTTTGTATCGAATCCTGAGAGTGTAATGGCAAATGTTCTAACCTTGTTCATATATTTGTGCCCAGATTCACAGTTAATTGCGACCTAGTTCGTGGGCTGATTTCTACACTACTTGCCCACTTCGGTGCTTAGTTACGGTAACTTTGCAAACCAATCTGTAAACTGCTGTATTTATTTGTTCTTAGCATTTAGTATTACAATTAATACATAATAGTGTAGTTTTAAAAATGCTACTACTTAAAACTGCCACAGGAAAGAAAGTAAGTTCAAGTATATTACCGATTCCTGAAAAATGAATGGTACAGAACTGTAGCATATCTCAGTTTCATGAATGGAACAGAACTGTAACAAGTTGTTTGAGTTTTGGTCTGGATTTAAAAGCTTAATGGAATATTTAAGTAACTGGGTAAGGAGTTAGGAGAAGTATAATCAGTTGAAAGGAAAAAAAACAGACATGGAAGAAAGCAAGAACACAACTCAGTTTCTGTTTTGATTTCAGTTTGGATTTCAGCTTCAGTTTCGTATCAGATCAGGTTCTGACTAATTCTGCATCTGTAACAAAGTTGCCTTGGGTTTAGTTGAGTTAGAAACTTTATAACACACCAAATTGACAGGATCGACAGTTTAGAAAGGTTTGAGAATTCAAACACGTGAACAAACAGAGAGGAGTTATACACTAGTCTCTGTCTGTCTGTTTCTTTTCTTTCAGTTTCTATTTCTGTTTGAGTTCTGTGTGAATCTGTTCAGTAGAGGCAACAGAAATATGTTGTCGTTTTTCTGTTTCTGTAAACTAAATACATCAGTGAAGATAAGTTTATGTATGTTACCAGTTCTAGATGGTGCGTGCGAATTTGACTTTGATAAAACTGATTTGGAGACGTTAGAAATATAGGGGAGATGCTGTCGATTTTTTTCCGCGGTTTAGCTAGCATTTAACCTTGATTTTTTGATGAATTCTAATGTTGTCGTTTTTCATTTATGCATCAGGACTACGACTTTATTTAGGCTTCCGACCTCAACCGTCTTAGCATCGGCTAATCGTCTACCAGAGGTAAGATTTATATATATACATATAATATTTGACAAACTACCAAACATAGTTATCCGCCCAAGATATACCTAATAGAGGTATATCTTCGGCAGTCCCTGTCGGGACTGTCCACGATTGTTAAATCACACACCTAGGGTGTGAATGTGCTTTTAATATGTACTTTATTGATTATTTCAGCAGTATCTCTTTATTGTTCTTCGAATGCATATATTATTGATTAATATCATAATATCGTGCATTTGAAGAACTGTAGGGAGATGCTGCCGAAATTTTCAATAAATTACATATTAAAAACACGTTCACCGGTGGGATTTAATACTCATGGATGGATTTAGGTTGATAAGATACAAAAGTGTAAAGACTCTGCCACGGGTGACGGTATGAAATGGCTGCCTTCATATAAATAGCTAGAAGGAGATGGAACGTTCGTGGATTTACAGCGGAAATTTGGACGACAAGTTTTTAGAAGGAGTTGATAAGTTATGCACGGTGTTGGCGAACAATCTGAAACCTACAGACAAGGGATACATATTTTGTCCGTGTATCGACTGCCAAAACAATCTGAGATATCGCGGCGTTGAAACAATTAAGGAACATCTGATCCGCCGCGGTTTTACAAAAGATTTCCAAGACATAATCCGATGGCATGGTCAGAGTGCGTTCGATGTTATTAAGCCTGACGAAGGGGATAATGGTCAGGCAAACACAGAAACAGAACTTGGAGATGATACAGTTGCTGGTGATCCAGAAGACGTTACAGCGAACGTTGTGCCAGATTTCTGGGATGATGACATTGAGACTATGCTTGAAGATGTGGAACGACATTACTCTAACACGCCAGACAAGCATGAAAATTTGTTGGATTCATCCAAAACACCGTTGTACCCCGGGTGTGACCCTACAAAGTTAAGCAAGTTGAGTGTCGTCCTCAAGCTATTCAACTTGAAAGCGAAACATGGCTGGAGCGACGTAAGTTTCACTGACCTCCTGGAACTATTGAAATACGTTCTTCCGGTGGACAACGTTTTACCAACGACTACGTACTCAGCCAAAAAAATGATGTGCCCAATGGGTATGGGGTACCAGAAAATTCATGCTTGTCCAAATGGTTGCATGCTGTTTTGGAAATCGGATGAATTTGCTGAAAGCTGTTCAGCATGTGGAGCGTCACGGTATAAGAAACAACAAACTCACATCAGCGGTAGTAAGAAAGGTTCACCAGCTAAGGTATTGTGGTACCTGCCCATCATTCCAAGGTTCAGACGTTTGTTCTCCATTGAGAAAGACGCAGAGAATCTTCGGTGGCATTCAGTTCACAGGAAAAAGGATGGCAGATTGAGACATCCCGCTGATGCACCACAGTGGAGAAACATAGACGTAAAATTTCCTGAGTTTGGTAACGAACCGAGAAACCTAAGGCTAGGCTTGTGCACGGATGGGATGAACCCTTACGGTACTTTGAGTAGCATACACAGTACCTGGCCTGTGCTTTTGGTTATTTACAATCTACCGCCGTGGTTATGCATGAAACCAAGACACATCTTGTTGTCTTTGTTAATATCTGGTCCAAAGCAACCGGGCAACAAAATTGACGTATTCCTACAACCTTTGATAGAGGATCTACAACTCTTGTGGAATGAAGGGGCTACGGTTTACGACTCATTCAGTAAAGAGGACTTCAATTTGCGTGCTATGTTGTACTGCACAATCAATGATTTCCCCGCCTATGGTAATCTTTCAGGCTATTCAATCAAGGGGGCGTTGGCGTGTCCGATTTGTGGTGAAAACACTTGTAGCATTCGCTTGAAACATAGTGGGAAAACCGTGTATATGGGCCACCGAAAAATGCTTCCAAAAGGACATAAGTATCGAAAGATGGCGAAAGAGTTCGATGGGAAAACTGATCACAGCATGGCGCGCCAGCCTTTGACAGGTACAGAGATTTACAAAAAGTTGGATAATATTGTGAACAACTTCGGGCCGCCAACCAAAAGTGGTGAAAAAAGTGTCTGGAAAAAGAAATCAATATTTTGGGAACTACAGTACTGGCAGCATCTGGAGGTTAGACATTGTATCGATGGGATGCATGTCGAGAAGAACGTGGGTGAAAGTTTCACTAGCACCCTTTTGAACATAAAAGGAAAGACAAAGGATCATTTGAAAGGAAGAAAAGATTTAATTGAGTTGGGCATACGCACAGAGCTTGGCCCGCAAGAACGTGGAAAACGCACATTCTTGCCTCCTGCCTGTCACACTCTGTCTAAAGAAGAGAAACATAGTCTATGCAGTACCCTTTACAACATCAAGGTGCCATCAGGTTACTCCTCAAACATAAGAAACCTAGTGTCCATGACAGATTTCAAATTAGTAGGAATGAAATCTCACGATTATCATGTCCTACTTCAAGAATTTTTGCCAATTGCACTACGTGGGATCTTGCCGGATGCTGTCAGACACACAATCACAAACGTCAGTGTCTTCCTCAAATCCATTTCGTCTAAGGTTCTTGATGTGGACACTCTGTCTAAATTACAAAAGGATCTTATTGTGACAATGTGCCAGCTGGAGATGTATTTTCCTCCATCGTTCTTCGACATAATGATACATCTCCTCGTGCATCTTGTAAGAGAGATTCTGATGTGTGGTCCTTTGTACCTTCGCTACATGTATCCGTTCGAAAGGTACATGGGTGTCCTGAAGAAGAAAATGAAGAACCGTCGTCACCCAGAGGGTAGTATTATAGAGGGCACTATCACAGAGGAAGTTGTAGACTTCTGCACCAATTACCTAGAAGGTGTCGATACCATTGGACTTCCACGTTCTAGACACGAGGGCAGATTGAAGGGTGTTGGCACGGTTGGAAGGAAACTGAAAAGAATTGACATAGACACTCTTAACAAAGCTCATTTAGTTGTGCTAAGTCATCTTGAAGATGTTGAACCATACTTTGATGAACACTTGTGTGTTTTAAGAGCACAATATCCAAACATGAGTGACGTCAGACTACAAAATGAGCAGAATAGGACATTTGTCCGATGGTTCAAAGAGAGAGTGTTGTCCGATCAGTCCACGAATGTGCCTGAACTGATTAAAGTAGTTGCATTTGGACCAAATCTGGATGTAATTTCTTATGAGGGGTACGATGTCAACGGATTCACCTTTTTCACAGAACGTCAGGATCAGAAGTCAACGAATCAAAACAGTGGTGTAGAGCTTGAAGCTTATCAAAACTTATATGACGTCGGTGTCGTGGGTCATAGTCCTGTCTCAGTACAACAATCATATTTCGGTGTTATACAAGACATCTGGGTATTGGACTACAACAGCTACGAAATGTGTGTTTTCCGCTGTAACTGGGTTAACAACATTCATGGCTACCGTGAGGAGGAGCATGGTATGAAACTGGTTGATCTGTCTAGAGCTACTCCCACGGTTGAGCCATTCGTTGTTGGGACGAAGGTTAAGCAGATATTTTATGTAACTGATCCCTGTAATCCTAGATGGTCTGTTGTGCTTAAAGGGAGAAGAGGAATAGTTGGTGTGGATGGTGTGGTTGATGAGGATGAGTATGATGCAGAAGATGAACCTCCAACTGTTCCTATTTCATTGGAAGAGGCTGAGGTCACAGGTCATCGTGAGTATATACGATCAGACCATAACGAGGGAATGTGGGTTGAGAGATAATGGTGTATGTAAGTTATTACTATAAAAATTTATATGAAATTACCACTCTTTTATTTATTGCTTGTTTATGACCATTATGAAATGCTTAATTTAATTCAAATTGTATTTCAATCCTTGCAGGCATGGCTGATCAGGACATGGCTGATGCAGAGTTCGATTTATTTTGTCGTGAGGATGAGGAAAATGAGCAGCGAATGGTACCGGTCCCATCTACATCTGCCGCTGCTGCTGTTGCCCCATCCACATCTGCCGCTGCTACTGTTGGCCCTTCCATGAGTGCACCTTCTACGAGTGCTACTCAGAGACCCAGAGGTAGAGGTCCGACCCGTGGGTTGAAACTGCAGAAAGAGGATCAGATTAGTCTTCTGTGGGACCAGTATGGGAGGTATGGTGGGGGCAGCAGGTCAGAGTTCGGTAGTATGCTAGGGACTCTGGCCAGATCACATTGCTGCATCAACCACACATGGAAACAAGTCCCGCAAGAAGTAAAGGAGACCATCTGGAAGAAGGTGCAAGAACGGTACAAGATCCCAGAAGAAGTGAAGAAGACCGTTCTTTCTTTGGTGTCCGGCAAAGCTAAATCATTCCGCCTGAAATACCCCAAATTAATAAAACATGGATTAAATATTAATCACATTAATTAAGGCCTAAACATGCCTTAAAAGTCAACTGAGAAACAGCGGTCAACACAAAACAAGATGTTGCACCCTTTGACTGTTAAGGGTAAATAAATACCCAAATGAACTTCTTAGGACCTAAAAATTTGTCCTAAGTATATTGACATAATATTAAACATATTATAACCGTTGGACAACACTCCAACACAAAGAAAAAGCATTTACATGCTTCAAGGTCAAAAGGGCAAAAAGGTGCTATAGGAAAACCTTAAAAATCAAATGACCTCTAAATGATATAAAATTGAATACCATGATCAAATATCATGTAAGGAACACAACAATACCGTTGTCAAAGAAAACAGAGCCCAGAAACACCTTGCGACACAAAATGTGCACTAAAACTCCTTAAAGCACGTTTTTGTGTAATCGCCTTTTAAATTGGTTTTAAATGGGCTAAAAGGTTATAAATACCTTTAAATATAATAAATATCATATTATATGATATTAGGAATTTAATTCCAGAAATTTACGAATTTTTACAAATTTAATATTAAAATATTAATAAAACCCTAAAGTGGGGCCCGTTTGGGTCAACATTGACTAAGTTGACCAATGTTGACCATTGACCCGAAATGGACTACATAAAATCAGATAAATAAGTCTCTTAACAGACCAAGAGACAAGTCCCATGTGACAATTAAATATAGTCCTTTACTTTAGCATAAAATAACAAAAAAGACATACTTTACCTTATAAAACAAAAAAGGTGGGCTCCACTTACCTTTCCCATGTGAGCCAGCTGATTTGGAGCCTCCATTTCTCCTCTTCCTCTTTGAATTTCGTGGCTCCAAGCTGGTACAAGACAAGAGATGAGTCACACATTCATTAAATGGCTAAAAGTAACATTATTACTCCTTTATTCAATCAAATTGGAATCAATTATGTACAAATAATTCACCCACCTTTCCTATCATGTCCAGCTGCCCCTTGCTGTTGTCTCCCACGAATTTATAAATTACAACCAGCCTTGATGAGTCATCAAAGCAAGGAAATCATAAAAAAATGCAAAAGGTGCTTTAAGGCAATATTAGGTCTTTCCCCTTCATTCCTTCCTCTTCAGCCGAGATGGCTCACCCCTTGAGCTCTCTTTGGCTCCCCTCCACCGTAGGTAAGAGTTCCAAGCACCATTGATGAGGTTTCAAGCTCTAGGTAAGCTCTTAAGGCATAAAAATGCCCATTTTCTTCATCTTTCCTTCTTTTTTCGATTGATCTACACTCCAACCTTTTCTATACATCTATGTAGAGTGATTTGGAGGTTAGAGGAAGTGTTGGTTTCGTACATAACCAGATCTAAGGAGGAAAGTTCAAGTCTTGACCATTTAAGGTAAAAATGTGCTTTAAGCTCATAACTTTTGATTCCCTTCAATTTCGGCTGTGAAACTTTGCTCATAGCCTCCTCTTCTTCTCCTTTTCATGTGGAATCTGTTGGTAAGCCATTTGGAGCAAGGGTGGCCGAGATCCAAAGGAAATACCCTCTTTTAAGGCATTTTTCCACGGTAAAACCTAATAACAAGGTAGCATTTCGAGATCTAGCTATTTCCTATGTCAATATGTTAGATCTAACACCTTGTGGTGTGCTTGATTCAGGTCGAAACCATCTTGAACTCTCCTTGCATTCTTAAGGTGATTTTTGCCTTAAATCTTACATTAAATTACTTCTTATGGTTAGATCTTGCTTGGAGACTAACTAGGCCTTGTTTTCTGTTTGAAAACATGTAAAACAAGCTGTGGAGAATTTCTACTTAAGGTGGCCGAACCAAACAAGGATTACCTAAGCTAAATCAAGGTATAAATCACTTAAACATTAACTTTGCTAAGTTAAAATTGTTCTAAGCTAATTCTAATACTATTGCCGTGAGTGAAGAGGTGAAATAAGGTCTTGTTTGACCTTAAAATGTTTAAGGAATGGTTTAATAAATTTTATAACTAATTAAACAAGCATAATTGTCAAATTTAAGACATTATGTGGAAGTTTGGTAAATAAATGAAGAATATATGGTGAGGCCGAAATTTATATATTTTTGGGGACATTTATGTGTTATTTTGCAAGACAATGTTTGTAATAAGGCCATGTATTTTAGGCCATTTTATTTATGCATTTACAAGCTTTTAATTAAGTTTAAGTAGTATAAATGCATTACCGAAAATAAATGGGGTATTAGGTGTAATTAAATTAAATTTAAGGGCTTTAGAAAAAAAGCCGAAATTAGAGTTAAAAAGGAGTTAAAATAAAGTTTATAAGATTTTATAAAGTTTTGGGTTAAATGGTGAATTTTAGAAAGTTTGGGTACTAACCGTAATTATAAGGAATTGGTGGTCAAGGAAATATTAAGGTGGTCAACATTGACCATATGCTAGGTTTTGACCAAAATAAATAAGTTAGATAACTTATTTAAGGTTTTATAATAGGTTATGTATTTAATGGTAATATTTTTATAACATATGTGGTGAATATGTTATTACCGAAAATTAAGGGTGTAAAATGGTATTTTAAAACACCCATGGGCTATTAAGAATTTTTAGGAATTTATTTGGTGGATTTTGGAATTAAAATAAACTATATATGTAAATATATAGTTATTAGTCATTATGACACTTTGGGGAAAATAGATGGTGGAATGGTAAATATCGAAATATATGGGTTAATAAGGATATTTATAACCCTTTGGTGGAATTTGGTGATTTTTAGAATTATATAAGAGTATCTATTGAGATATGTGTATAAGATATGATTTTATGATATGGTAAAACTATATGTTATAATAGGGCCAAATGGCAATTATAGAATAGCACGAGGGCTGTTCGGAATTTACAAAAAATAACCATGGGTTATACTTCTTTTAAGTTAGAAATGTTATATTGAATGGTATATATAACATGGTAAAAGAAAGGGGTGATTTGTAAATAAAGGAAATTATGGTTTAAGGAAAGTATAAGGTTTGATATATGCCTATGAGGAAATATATAATAGTTTGTATAAAACTATAGGTCATAAGTTAAAGGAAATAAGAATATCATATCAAATGATATTAGAATGTGGTATAACATTTCATAATGTTATGTGGTCAAAACGGAATTTAAATTGAGTTAAGGGCTATACCGAGTTAATAAGAGTTGAAAGATGAATTTTAGACTAAGGTCTATAATGTTATAAATGTTATGACAATGATAAGGTTTAGATGGAGTTAATATAAGGAAGGGTACTCACATAAAATAATGTGACAAACTATAATAAATTGGATTTATAAACTAAGGTGTTTATGGAATAAACCTTAGGAGTTGTAATTATACAACATAAGATGTTACATGGTATTAGGATAATAATCTTAATATAAGTTGTATAATATAAACTAATGGGAATAATCATCTAATAAAAGATGATAAAATGTAACATAAAATATAAGAGTTTATGAAACTCATGAGAATTACCTACGTGGTAAAATATATATACATACACGAGAATAATGTATATAATGTGGATATACATTTTGGTTGAAAACCATATGATTTAATGGTGGTGGTTATTTAAAAAAAATTACGAGCTATAAGTTATGAATTTTAGAATGCAATATAATACAAGGATGCATGCATACATGCAACTATAGGTTACGTACCTAAACTAGATGTGAATAAGATTAAAAGAAATATAAGGAATTAAACTTAACAGTTGAAATAGTTTTGACGTACGCGTTTTAAGTAACAAAGCCGACTGTTTTAGAGAACCGTAACAAAACTGTAGAAAACGGGGGTGAACTGTCGGGGTGACTTATTGTTCGGAAATACCGGATGTAGTTAGTCATGGAGACTGACTTATAGTTTGTATTACCGTTTAGAGTATACTTCTGACAAGGACGCTTGACGAGCTAGCGGACTACACGGAGCATAGGATCTTGCTGATTCATACTCCACCGTAATACAGTCAGGGTGAACGGTATGTAAAGGGGTTTGATCCGAGTTGTCCTAAGGTTGCTCCTTGGGCTCGGATTTGGTTGATATAACTTGTATGTTGTTATGTGTCTCTGATTGTCTTTGAGGGCTTCCTCAGTTCAGACTTCTGTGTGATCTGTGATAAGATTGATTGTCTGAATGTGATAATTAATATGCATGAACTGTATATTTATAGCTGCTTATTATTTACTGTTGTTGAGTTAACAGTATTGGTTCGTATATATGAACCTATATATATAAAACGAACTAGCGGCTGTGGTGCTATCTTATATGAAATATAAGGAACGTAAGTAAAACGTTGTAGCACTATGATAATAACATATACATATTATCTGAGACTTTTATACGGAGCATTGGCCTTTCTATACGCCGCTCTCGTATCTAACACTGGATCCCGAGTTTACAAACTCCGGATTGGACTAATGACCTTAGTCTGCTGTGTTAGAAAATTTGGTAATGCGATGCGATGGTATAATTAATTAATGGAATGGAAGTAAAGCCAAGAGGATGTGGCTCTTGGTGCGCGCTGTGATCACAAAAACGATACCAGGATGTCCGCGTACGGGTCCGTAAGTATCAAGAAAATTTCCCGTGAGCTAGAATGGCTCGTTGGTCGGAGACTCTACCGTTGGAGTGGCTACTGCCGTGGGTGACCCGCCATAATATATGGGTAACTAGAGACGTGTCGTTTTAACGAGACATTGTCACTAGGTATAACTGAACAACTAAAACAATTGAGACATATACAGTGGCGAACAATACCATGGACGAGACTTAATACTTGTTTATCATTCTCGTTGTTTCGCTTTGTTGTTCATTGGTTATACTTGTGGGTATTATATTGTGTGTTGATGGTTGGGTGGAGCCTACAAGGCTAAGGTAAATCAAATATGAAAGCTGTACGCTACGGCGATTGTACATTGTACAATATATTGTTGTTATTCGATACGTTCGATATATAATTGTGGTTTGTGATATCTAAATAATTGTTTGGTTTGGATGGATGATTAGTGTCTATGAATATTTGGATGGTTATGTACATTATACATTTATGCTACAGTATTGTTATAACTGTAAAATGGAAGAGCATGAAACCAAACTAATAAAAAGATGGTTAAAATGACAAGTGACCATTAGGGTCCAGGCCCGGCATACTCAGCGTCTATCGCTGATACTACACCATTTCAGGTTGTTGATCATTGTCGGAGCTGAAGAGCAGGAACAGGGTAATTGGAGACGTTGTATAGTAATGAAGATGGTGTATGGTCTTATGGTAAGGTTGTGTATTTTCAGGATTGGGTAGATGCTCACTTGTCGATGTTTATGATTTATGGATTTAGTATGATGTATAGGAGTTTCTCGTTATCACTGCGGTTAGCAGTTTGTTTATTTTGGAAGTTGGATGTGGTTTGGCTACGTTGCTCGCATGGGCGAGTAATGGCCGGTGACACCCGTGTGAGTTTTGTAATTGTTATTTATTTTTCCGCTGCGAGACGTTTTATTTTATTGCTACGTGAGGGATTATATCGTGATTATGGAGAGGGGTGTTACACCGCCACTATTTGGTTGAGCATTGGATCAACAGGGTGCCCCCACGTGAGCCTCCGCCGTATGTTGTGTACAACGGCATGATCACTGAAGAGGAGTGGAAGGAGTTCGTTGAGCGGCACGCCACCCCCGAGTTCAGGGTATGTTTGCGTGTACTCTTTCTCTTAATTAATGCTAATGCTTTATCCCTGATTTTCTAATTAATTTCCTGTTGTACTTTCTTAACAGCAAGTACAAGAACAAGCACGGCAAAACCGTGAAGCTAATCTCTACCCCACACCATGGGACGAAGGGGTATGTGGGCAGCCTCGAGGGATGGAAAGAAGCTGGTTTGCTGACACGGAGGAACGAGGATGGAAGTGAATGCCCGATCGAGGATGTCTCTGAGGCGAGGAGGGTGCAATGTACATACTGGGACGCCAGAAAACGACCAGCGAAGGTCAGAAGATATTTCCTAATGCTGCGATGGAACAACTGGCTAACCAAATTGTAAGTATTTGAAAGTAGCTGTTAAATAATTTACTTAATACTCAAGTGTTTGTTGATCTTAAATTTAGTGTTAACTTCTTTGAAAATTGGACAGTACGAAGCGGCACAGAGAGGAGAAGTAGACTTACACGCTCCTCCTTCTCAAGACGACGCGCTCAATCAAATGCTTGGGAAGAAGGATCACCCGGGGCGTGTTAGAGGATTTGGAGGAGAAGTACGTCAGAAGAACGTATTCCCGCCATCTGCTAGGAAGGGTCAGATGAGTGCTGCTGAAGTCGAGGCGATGGTAGAGCGTAAGTTCGCTGCTGAGCGCCAAGCTAATGACGAGAAACAGGCTGCTGAGCGCCGGGCTATCGAGGAGAGGCTGCAGAAGCGTTGAATGCGATTGCACATGCGACTACTCAGCAGCAGCAGCTAGATCCTCCTCGACTATCTTCCTCGTCTAGTTGTGCTCCGGCCGCTGACCCGTACCCGTTTGCCAACATCCAGGTTAACTTTGTTTAACTATTTTTCTCCTAAAATAAAGTTATTTAAATAGTATTAGATTGGACTCACTTATTTATTTCACGTATTATCTCTGTTTATTAAAGGAGCAAAAAAAATGCCGTCTCCAAATACCATTAGACGGGCACCCTGTAGATGCGGCCTACGGGACGGTGTTGCCATCAGGTCCACTCACGCTCATCAGTTTCGTACATCTACCCCCATTCTACGCGCGTGTGACCTTGGACCTGATAGTTGATGGATTTGAGCATGCATACCTTCCGATGGCGTTTGACAACAAATGCACGCTGATCGAAGCGAAGGGAGACATTTGCCCTGGCCAGCATGTTTATTGTTGTCACCGATGAGGTAAGACTGTTTGACAACCATTTAGTATCTAATAAAATGCATTATTTAGCATTAAGTATCTAATCTAATCTATTATAGATCCTGAGCTTCCTCGCCGCGTAACCCGGCCCAGACTAGAAGAGACCAGCGCGCCGGCGAATCCTGAGATCCCTGAGCTTCCTCGCCGCGTATCCCGGCCCAGAGAAGAAGAGATCTGCGCGCCGGCGAATCCTGTCAGAAGTACAAGGGTATGTTCTAGATAATTGTTTAATGTTACTATAATAATCAATTAGTAATTATCTTTACATTGATGCTTTACTGTTTGTGTGAAGGGTAAGAATCCAGTGAGTCGGGGTGCGAAAGGTAAGAATCCAACGCCCGTCCGGGGTCGCACTAGGACTTCTGAGGCGCCTAAAAATAAGCTCACACTGCCACAAAAACTTGTTAATGTTTTGGGCCCAAGCAGATGAATCTCTACGACAAGATCATGTTGAAGTCATCTCAAACTAACAACTTCATGATGACGCTTCCAAAGTCGATGTTTCACTACGAAGAAGATATGATGACGGCAATCAACTTTGAGGACATCAGAGAGATGATGTGTGGAGATTATCTGAACATTAACATTATTCAAGCTTATCTAAGTAAGTGTTCTTTCCTCATACTGTAAAAACATATAGAATAAGTATCTATGAAGTTGCATTGGCTAACTTTTTATAGTACATGTGATATAATAGATGTCTGCTTGAGAGATGTGCTGAGAAGGACATGACCTCCATTACTGCGGTGTGCCCGGAGCGTTTATCGTACGACTCAGTCACTAGGGACCCGGGGAGGTTTTGTGAATACATGATTCATTGCTTCAATGTTGTTGATCAACAGAATAAATTATTCATTCTAATGCCGTATCACCAAACGTGAGTTCTAATATAAAATTACATACTAATTAGCTAACTTTTTTACCTTCATTCTCATTTCATTTTGTATTTGACATTGTAGCCACCACTGGGCTTTGTTTATATTCTGCGCTGCCACCGCTACTCTGCTCGTTCTAGATCCACTAGGGCAGTGGACAGAATTCAACACTGAAGACTTAATCAAAGAGTAAGTTTTTATTACTATTTAATTGTTTGTAAGTTTTTTGAACCAAAATTAATGTACTTGTTCATTTTGCTAAACGCTTTTGTTAATATATGTAACAGTTGTTACAAAAAAACCCCTCAGGGAGTTTGGTGATTTGACTCAATTACATCAAGGTTTGGTAATTCATGTATTTCATTTGTGCTGCTATTATCTTTGTACAATTGTTTTACATTTGTGAATTTTGGTGATTTAGTGCCCTACCCAAAAGGATTCTAAGAGTTGCGGGTACTACGTGATGCGGTATATGTACGAGTTCTGCGGGTACTTCCCAAGTTTTAAGAATGATATTGACAAGGTAATACGAACGCTGTCTTGTATTTAATTCTTTCGGCAGATTTTTTGTGTCTTTATCTTAATCTCATTATGTGTTCCATTCCTTTTCTTGTTGCAGATTAAAGAGCATTATGCCAGATTCAAGACTTATGCTCCTGCCGACTTGTTGCATGTCAGAGAGAGCATGGCAGCCATGTTTATGAGAATGGAGTGGTAGACTAGCTAGCTCTGATGCTGTAACATATATTTTTTGTTAGTTGCTGCTCTGATTCTGTTAGTTGCTGCTGCAACAGATTATATTGTGTAACAAATTATATTTTTGTTAGTTGCTCTGATTCTGTTTGTAATGAATTATGCTAGCTGCTGCTGTAACAGATTCTAGCTGTTGTATTGAATGTTTCTGTTGCAATTGTGCGCAGAAATGAATTTGCAATTGTTATCTCTGTTGCAATTGTGTAACAGATTGAATATGTTACAGATTTTCGATCTGGTGCTTTTTAGATGTTATCTCTGTTGCAATTGTGTACAGATTGAATATGTTACAGATTTCGATCTGGTGCTTTATTAGATGTTATCTCTGTTGCAATTGTGCGCAGAGAATGAATTTGTGTTGTTGGTATTTGATTCAGGGGGTTCAATTGTGCAGTTTCTGCCCTCTGTTGCTTATCTGTTACAATTCTGTCTCTGTTGCAATTGTGTAGATTTGTAAAAATAAAAAAAAAAAAAAATTACACTTTAGATTACGGTTCTAACAATAACCGTAATCTAAAGTCCTTTGGGCGCGCGCGCCAAAAGACTTTAGATGACGGTTATTGCCAAAACCGTCATCTAAAGTGTCGACTTTACATTACGGTTATTTGTAAAACCGTGATCTAAAGTCCTTTGGTTCGCGCGCGCCAAAGGACTTTAGATCACGGTTTTACAAATAACCGTAATGTAAGTCAATGACACGCGGGCCGGAAAAGGGACTTTAATTACGGTTTTAACCCGTAATTAAAGAACGCCATCTTTATTGACGCCCGCGTAGATTACGGTCCAGAACCGTAATTATACCGGTTTTGGACCGTAATTAATGGGTCGCGTTCCACCAGTGGCAGGGAGAGTTGGAGTGACAGAGGAATGATCCATAGCCTCTTAGTATTATGGGAAATGACCTATATGGTCTTAAAGAAGAATCAGAGGAGATCCATTTATAGTTAAAACATCCCTTATTTTTCTCTGTGCAAACATTTTTACACACAGTCAATAGACCTTTTATAGAATTACTAAAGAAAGATGCAAAAGCTTGTTTATGACCTTGAAAACATTTTTGTTATCTTGACTCACGGATGCCTAGAACCCCACGGTGTCATAGAGCACCACTTGGATGAGGATATGACGTTATTCATGTGTGATAAGGTTTAACTCAGAAGTTTTGACAGTGATTAGGATACCGAAATATTAATGGGAAGGTCCCCACCGGGAGCCTAGGCGGTTCCCTTAAGCACAAGTCTTTCATGCTTTGGAACGTCTCAGATAAATCGTCTTCTCAACTTTGAAGTGTTGTGAACCCCAAAAGAGCGTTATTTCTTCAAGTTTTGGCCAAGAGCTAGTTCAGGAGAGATCGTTGCTAGGATCTATTGGGTTGTCGAATTTTCAACCCGGTCTCTTAGGATTAAGAGGTGGTCTTTGTTTTTGTTTTCCTTTATATCTTGTTTGCTCTAGTGAAATAAGGGAGCCGATGCAACAAAGGGTGGACCAGAGAAACAAGCCAATGTTATACGTCTCCTTTCTCATCAGAGATGTATAAGGAAGAGGGGAGACAGCTCAAAGGGGTGATAGTATAAGAAGAGACATGATACAAAAAAGCAAATCGCGTCTTCGTCTTAGCCGTCTCACGATGCACAGTGGAACCTCGTGTTAAACAAAAACTTAGATCAACACTGATATTTTTTAATTAGCAGAGATCGGTACTTGAATTTGTTCTCCTTAATTGTTTTCTATAGATTCTCTGTCATGCACGAGGTAGTAAAGTAGAAAATATTCAGAAGACGAATGAGCCAAGTATAGCTCAAAATAGTCTATAGGTCACCAAGACGTACGCAAAATAACATTATATATTAAGACATCGACAATACAACATAGACTCGAAACACATGCAAATTTAGGGTTATAATCACCCAAAGGAAGAAGCGAAAATGCCATTACAAAAGGAAAAAAATACGACGACACAACATGTCAAAGTACAACAACAGAATGCGACAATACTATCATGCAAATCTAAACAGAACTACAAACCATCTACGTACGATAACACGACCAATCGATCGACCCACAATCATCACTAATACAGCCCGACTTCCCTTGAAACCCTATTTAGCAAGGAAAAAGACATGCAAGCAAACAAACTGCATCAGATCAGAGCACGAACAACCGCATGGTTTATGCTCCACCACCACCGGAACCGAACCCACCAGCCGGTGTACCTCCACCGCCTAAACCTGGCAGACCACCGCCTCTGAATCCAAGTCCTCCACCTGCTCCCGTACCAAATCCTGCACTTCCTAACGGAGTATTGAAACCAAGTCCTCCTCCAAAACCCAACCCTGTCCCAAATCCTGGACCGGTAGTCCCACCTCCGGGCGCTCCACCACCAGTGCCTCCTCCAGCACCTCCACCAGTACCACCTCCTCCGTAACCACCTCCACTACTTCCTCCACCTCCTGGCAGGCCACCACCTCCTCCTCCCGGAAATCCGCCACCTCCACCAGTTCCCCCACCTCCTCCTGGAAAACCACCACCTCCACCAGTGCCCCCGCCTCCTCCTGGAAATCCACCACCTCCCCCACTGCCGTCTCCACCTGGATAGCCACCGCCACCTGGGTATCCACCTCCTCCAGGATATCCTCCACCTCCCGGATATCCACCACCTCCAGGCATTCCACCTCCTCCTGGAAAGCCACCACCGCCACCTGATCCACCAGCTCCACCACCTCCACCGGCTCCACCACCTCCCCCACCTCCAGGGAAACCACCACCACCTCCTGGAAAACCACCGCCTCCACCACCAGGGAATCCACCACCACCTCCACCAAGCGCCGCCGGAACGTAAGTACTATCCATGCGCTGAAGTAAACCATTAGAGGTTTTCATCACATGGACATTGTCAAGCGAGGAACCAGGACCAAACTCTTCCCTGACGAAGTTTCTACCATCAGCCACCTCAAAAGTGTAGGTGCAAGTAATCACGAAGAGGGAAAAGAGCATGAGAAAAGGGAGAGAACTAGCTTTGTTAGCCATATCTGCCATGAAAAAAGCGGGAGAAGAAGAATGAAACAATACACTACAATGTTACTGCATGCATTTCAAGAATGACAATGAGTGGAATGAAATGAGATGAGATGCTTAGACTTGGAAAGTCCTATGGTATTTATAGAGGGGCTCGATTAGGTATTTGTCGAAGTAACACACTAGCTAGTACAACATGGCATGTTTTGAATGAAATTCTCAAGGGCGGTGAAATTGACACTTCTTCTGCTTACTGAAGAAATGGTTGAAGGAGAATAAATGTGACTTCTTTCTCATATACTCCATTCTGATATCCAACGATGAATTACTTCTTTGCGCAGTGACTTAAATGTAACTGATGAAAGTTAGATCTATCAGTAAGGTTTACATCTCTCCATAAGCAAAGAAATAATTAAAACCACATATATAGCTAGCCAGCCAGTGGATTTGCATGCAAATGATGCAATATTATTGCTTCATGCAATGGCGC
This sequence comes from Limonium bicolor, assembly GCA_023374045.1. Classification (NCBI taxonomy): domain Eukaryota; kingdom Viridiplantae; phylum Streptophyta; class Magnoliopsida; order Caryophyllales; family Plumbaginaceae; genus Limonium; species Limonium bicolor. The sequence goes on along the minus strand of CM041776.1, from coordinate 454,110,136 downwards.
AAGCCAATAATTATATAATTTCACATACTCTGCAGAAGCATGCAACCCAGAAACTATATGATCAATACAACCTACCATCAAAAAAGCATTAATTGTCAATCTTTCGGTCAACGACTACTCTAGCTAGCTTTTGTCAGTGAAAAAATTGACTAATTACTTTGCTTTGTGATGCAAGTTCATTTCAATTGAAACCAGCTATGCCTATAGTTTCCGTATCAATAAACAAGAAATACAAGGACTCACTCATTCATCCTTCACACACATCTGTCATGCCACGCCACGTGTTTCTACCATATTAAGTGCACTGGTAAAATTTCCCTTCTCTTCCACATTCTTTTTTTCGTCTCTGCTTCTCCCGATCGACACAAGCATTCATCACCCTGATCACCAAGTACAGTACTTTTTGCATGCTACAGGGGCGCGCGGCATGTTATTGAAAATTGCTAGAGTTTGAATTCTGGGCTTGGTTTCGCGGAGTCGGAGGAGTCTCGAGTATAAACCATGGGACGACGACAGTAGGCGATATACTCACAAAAATGCACAACTTGCACGCAAAACACAGAGTATGTTTTGTTGGTGTACTTTCAGATGGAATTCAACACAACTAGCATGAGTCTCGCAGAAGCCTATGATAGATTCAGTCACAAAATACATTCGATGAATTCTTCTCCTTTTCCGTGTTCAAGATTGGGAAAATATGAGTAACCTTTTATATCTTTTTAACCTAAGGTAGTGATTGATTGGATGTCTTGAAGGAAAAGGAACGGATGAGCATGAAAAGTTTTTTTTTTCAAAAAATAAGCGATTTTAATTGTTTGGTCTAGTGAAGATGAAGATATAAAAAGGTTGAAGAAGATAAAATAAAAGAAGAAAAATGAAAATGAGAAAATATTTGAGCTTTTAATTCTAAACAAAGATGAGTATAATGATGATTTACGACTTGTTTTGGCTTAAAACATTGAAATTAAAACAAAATTAGTTCTCGTTTGACTTCTTGACAATTTTCTTGTCCCCTTTGTATCATGCTTACATCACACTCACACAACCAATATCGTACCACAGAGAGGAGATCAAGGCTTCTATCATTAAATGCTTTCACTAACTTCTTCTAATTTCGACAGGCTATTATAAGAAAGAAGTCAACTTCATTTCATCTAGTTTTCTTGTTGGCGGAGAGAAAGGACATAATGGAAGCTACCTTTAAGGACCCGAGAGACGTATACTTCATGATCAACTGAATATTACTTGGACATTGAAAATGATATTTGAGACATTTAACTCATTCTATATATAACTTTACCATATTAATTCTCTCTTACTCTTTTGATCATTTTAAAACATAAGTGAAACAATTTTTTGAACTCCGACCGCCATGCGAAACTCTATCCTAGCCAAATGTTTTCTCCTTGCGAAGACAATCGTTTTTCCTTGGAAACTCCACTCACTCACTTCTCAATTTGAAGCCATCTTCCTCGGTGTTCTGTGCGGAGTCTTCATCTTTGGAAGGTGTAAGTTCGCAATGTATAAAATCAGAAGCCTCAGTATAGACTGACAGAGAGCAGAAACGTGAAACAAGACAGAAAGTGTTTAGAAGAAAAACTCCACTACCAATCTTATTATTGATAATTAGAAAACTCCTTACCTGATCTGTTTCAACACTTTGAACAATCACTCTCACGTCTAATTCTAGACAAAACGTTGATTACTATCAACAACTCTCTTCTCTCTCAAAGACTATATTTTTACGGCAGACGCTCTACCTTTTCGGATGTTTTTGTTGTACATTTATACTACTTGGAGGTAGATAACAACCTCCTAAATATCTACAAAAATATTTATCTAAAACTTATATAAATACAAACTAAAAGATCTTAAAATATCTCTAAACTGTTTCCTAATATAATGCTGGTGCCTCTGATTTTACTCCTTTGAATTATTGAGTAAATATTCTGTTAAGATCTCTACCCAACTGAATATTACTTGGACATTGAAAATGATATTTGAGACATTTAACTCATTCTATGAATATAACTTTACCATATTAATTCTCTTTTGAATATTACTTGGACATTGAAAATGATCTTTGAGACGTTTAACTCATTCTATGAATATAACTTTACCATATTAATTCTCTTATTCCGAGAAAAGGAATGCGAGCAATCATTCCTGTTGGATCATCAACTTGGATCATCAACCCACTTCAGCAGATTATTAATTGTTGGTCCATGGCCCAACATGCGATTTACCTTCTCAATTTGCACCTGCCTATGTGGTCTGGGAACAACTCCTAATCCAGAGCCATGGTTTCTGTTGAAGCCCGCGTCAATGTTTAGCTTCGTGAATATGATAGGAGAGGGAGACCAGACCACTAGATGACATATGACATTGGGTCATGGGGGGTGTAACTACTGGGTAAACAGACTTGAGCTCGCGTACATAGGCCAGATTTGCATCAAGGGCTTGTTTGGTAAGTGGCAAAGGGAATGAGAATAGTAATAGAATCAATGGGTATGAGAATAAACATTACCATATCCCTGTTTGGTTAAGACAAACAATGAACATTTATGCTTTATCTTTATTTTCATGCTTATTGTGTTTTCCAAATAATTAAAACTCATTAAAAAAACAGTACCAATTATTTTTTATAATATTTAAATAATAACATTTCACATAAATTTTTAATAATTAAATGTAACTTAAATATAGAATTCATCGTTGACATATAAAATAAAATGTAAAACATTATAATCAATTTTCTTAATTAAAAACTTTAAATTTTAAATTTCACTTTAATTGTATTATTATATATTAAATATATAATAGCAAATTAGAACTCATCAAATGAGCGGGCCGAGCCCAGTTTGTTTCCCCTCGACCCGCTTGGCCTGGTTTTATATCATTTTCAATATAATTATTATTTTTTAAAAAATATGTATATAATACAATTAAAATGAATATTACTAAAAATTATATAAAATTTATATAAATATACATATTACATATAATACAAAATAAAATAAAAAATAAATTATGTGTTATATTGTTTTAGATGTATATATAGTAATTCGAGCCGGTCTGACTTAGACACGGGTACAAAAGTTTGTTGGGGCCCGGCCCACCTTTTATATATATTTATTCAAGCTCAAATTGTTGTTCAAGCCCACCCGATTTTTTTTTTCACACAAGCTTTTTTTCGGGTGGGTCGCCAAGCCGGGTTGTAGTTGATAAGCTCTATAGTTAATACAAGTATTATTGTCTAAACATAAATTATAATAATCAAAATGTAGAAACAAAGATAGCAATGTGATTATATTGTGTATTCTAAATATGTCATTTTTATTATTAACTACAACCATATTAAAAATATTTGATATTAGTTATAATATTTGAATTCAGATTTAATTAATTAAAATATATTAGTTCACACAAATATTATTTTTTCTACATTGTTTTATTAAAATCTAATAAATTTTTTATAGAACCAAATAATAAAAATATTAAAAGGTATTTAAATAATAAAGTATAATTACTTAAATTATTTTTCACAAAATAATATTTAATAACATATTTAAATAAAATTATTTCTCTTTTAGTTTCAATTTTTTTTTATGAAAAATGATTTTTTTTTCAAATTGAAACATCAAGAAAATAACTAACTAATAAATATGCTAAACACTGGTAATAAAAAAATTTGTATGGTGAGAATGAAAAGTGATAACCACCCCCTGATAATCAATCTATGGGAATAGGTTAGAATTGATTCTCAGACGAGTCACACCCACTTTCTACAAATTTCTATTCCCTCCTACCAAGCATCATAATATAAAGAGCTTTATTTCCATTCTCATAAAGTTTTATTTCCTAATTTGAAGCGCTTTTGATGATGATCCCAATAAGCGTTCCTTCAAACTTGACCAAGTGTTAGGTGTTTTTTTGGGATCGACTGACCAAGTGAATTTTCTTCTCGGCTTCTTAGGACTAAGGCAGCGAGTGAACGCAGCATATGCTGTGTTTGTTTTAATCTTTGTGTGGTTAACTAATACCACTCTGCCAAGTATACATTGGATTAGTTACTCCAATGATAAGCTTACACTTGTCACCTTTATTTTTCTGAAAAAATGAATCGTGGTCCTCGAACGGCTCTAAGAGGAATTGTTTTTTTTTTCTTTTCATTTTTTCTAGTTCATTTGAATTGTACCGTTTTTGTGAGAGATGTTCCTTCTGAAATGCAGTATTGCCTTATAACCGGAATTGTTAGAAACTTATGCAACTACCTCCTACTAGTTAGCCACTACACAACTACCTCGTATTAGTTAGCCACTACACTTCTGTATATGTATGTATATATATTAACCTGTTATACAATGTAATACAACGTGGTTAATCTCTTAATTACTATCTCACATGGTATAAGTTTTTCAAATCCCGATCCTCCGCTATCTCACCCACCCCAACTTCCTCCTGCCTCTCCTCCCCTCTCTCTCTCACACACATATTTTTTCAAATCTTTTTCTGTTCCACGACCCCGCTTCTCTCAATTAAACAACACGCCGCAATTTTTAATCGCACCGCCTCCTTCCTTTCTCAGCCGCCACCTTATCACGCCACCCTACTGCCCTTTTCCCCATCCGCCGCCCTTTTCCATCAATCGGCCGCAACTCAACAAACTACGTATCCACATCTCTTTCATCCTTTTTCCCACATGGCAGAAATGGCCTCTCCCCCAGCCTCTCCAGCCGCCTCCGAGCGAACGCTTCTGGCATCTCCCCCACATTATCCCCCGCAGCAACTCCCAACTACCCAGTCTCCAGCCGCTATCGCAGTTAATCTGGCGTTACATGTAAACTCCATCACCAACCACGTCAGAATTGAGTTAACACAATCCCCTCCCAATTAAACAATGTGGCGCCATCTCTGGCGGCACCCTAGGCCATGTGCCTATAATTATAAAAAAATGTGGCGCCACCTCTTTCTCGTCACTATATGGAAATTCAACCTTTTGAACCACATTGATGGCAATCCTCCTGTAACACCCCTCTCGATAAACACGTAATAACCCCTCACGTAGCATAATTAAAAACGTCTTACAGCGGAAGAATTAACAACATTAACTCTCACTCGGGTGTCACCTGCCATTACTCGCCCATGCGAGTAACGAAGCAGAAACTAAGTCTAACAACAAAACAAACAACACTACTGAACCGCTGTGACAACGAGATAAATCCTATACATCATACTAAGTCCAAAAACCATATTCGTCTACAAGTGAGCATCTACCCAACCCCGAACATATACAACAAAACCATCGTACAATCCACAGTCTAACAATGTTATACTAAAGAATTTCATGTGCGGTAAACAAAGTAAAACCCTAACTACCCCAATCCCGCACTTCGGCTTCGACGATGATCAGCAACCTGCACAATGCCATAAAGGCTCAGCGATAAACGCTGAGTATGCCGGGCCTGGACCCTATTGGTCACTTAGTCATTTTAACCATCTTGATATTAGATTGGTTTCATGCCTTACCCGTTTACAGATATAATCAATACTGTAATAATCATGCATAAACACATCGTCATTCATCCAATCCAAACAGTCATTATATTTCACAAACAACAGTTGCATAAACGAACGTATAGAATAATTACAATACTGTGTATAATCGCCTTAGCGAACAGTTTCCATATTTAATGTTATTTGGCCTTCAAGGCCCCATCCATCCAGACCATGTTTAATTAATTACCAGTTGGGCGTCATGTTGGGACAACCCGTATCAACCTTACCAATGGACAGTAGTCCTCCCGTACACACAAAGGTGCTCATGTTGCCAGAGGTCTGGAGGCCCCTGGTCGTTCACTTTGCCTCGTAAGGCGTCCATATAAAGGCCGTAGCCGTGTACCAACAACAGGTACCATCTGACCCACGATCCAATTAGGGCTCGTTGGGAAATTTCCTGGAGCGGAACCCGATCGGGTACCCCTCAGTGATCACAAATGCGCAACCAGGTAGTTCGTAAACTAACGGGATTCCTCCCCTCATCTCATACCAATTCTCTCATAGGATTAAGATAAACTCTTAGTTTTATGGAGAATACAATTTATTAGTTAGCTGCCCAATGGGTCTCACGCATACCTAGAAGTAATCTAGGTTATATTAATGTTCGAGATCCATGCTCTAGAGACCGACATTGTCGTATCTCGTACCTAAGTGTTTTACTTAGGTTATTATATACTTAATTATAATACTAAGGGTATTATATTAAGTAACCATCGTAAACGCGTATGTATGCTTATATAAGTCGATCTATAGTCGACGTAGTGTTAGTCCCGTAGGACGCTCGCGCATAATTAAATAATGCAATAACACACATCATCACATACACATATCCACACACATATCACACAAGTTATATATCAAACAAATCCGAGCCCGAGGAATTCCTCAGGACAACCCGGATCAAACCCCTTTACATACCGTTCACAAAAGGTCTAGGTTGCGCAGTAGACCACTAGCTCGTCGAGCGCCTCGTCAGTGATACGGTCTAAATATCAAACATACCATAAGTCAATCCACATGACTTATTTAAGCTCGGTAAATCCGAACAACACAAATAATCCCGACCTTTCATCCCTGGATTTCAACAGTTATTTGTTAAGGTATCGTTATACGAACTCGTTACTCGTAGTACGTATTATTTACCAATGCCCGGGTTTATTTAAATGAGTCAGTTATTAAAAGGTATTAGTTGTAGCGTTTTTCAAACGTTAGGATTTATTCCTTAAGTTTAAGAGTATACGAATACTTATTCCCGTTAATACTTAAGTATTAGTTTAATCACTCGGGTTCGGTATACGAGTATACATATATATTATATGGTTGCATGTGTGCATGCAACGTTAATTCGCATCGCATATCATGCATATGCACTTTTGTTTTATGGCATTATATTTAACCATTTAATATTGTACCATATATTATACATGTCATTATTCATTTTAATAAACTATACTTTAATATGTAGTTGTATGACTTATAGTATATATATTCATACTAATGTCATAACACTTGTCACTTAACATTTCATGACATTAAAAATCATATTGTATATACTTATATATATACATTATATTCTCGGTTTTCCCATATATATTCATATATGTTGTTTTTATTTGATTTACTCATATTATATATATTTGCATGTATGCATGCACCATATTATATAGTACAACTATATCATATAATCCAATATGTATACATTTTTAATATACGCTTACGGAATATCTATAAATATACACTTATATATTTATATTTCATGAATTATACACTTATATTACATGTCACCTTGTTATCATCTTATGTAAGATGATTATTTTCATTTGTTGCATTATTTAATGCAATTCATATTAAAACTTATATTAATATTATGTAACATTTTATTACATGTATTTTAATCTCCTAAGGTTTATTTAAATACTAACCTTAGTTTATAAATTCCATTACTTCATTAGCATATAGTATAAATATTTTTAAAATTACCGAACAGCCACAAGCTGTTTTGGGTTTATTTTCCAGCACCCTATACTTTCAATATTTGCATATTTAACCCCCATATTACATAATGTTACATATAGGTTATATTATATAGTTTTAACATTTATAATTTGTATAACCTATAGTTTTATATCACATTGTTCTGAAACAGAACCATAACTGTTTTAAATCCCTTTTTTCGCCCCACACACATTTCTTATTTACACCTTGGCCACATTTTTTTTTACCCTACACTTTCCATATGTCACAAAACTATATATTATACACTTTTCTTTATAAAATCATTTATTTAATTCCAAAAATTCCCAAACTTTATAATTGAGATATAAACTATAGTATTAACAATCCTAGCCCCTTATTTTCGGTAATTTGCACTTGCACCCCATAATTTTTATAAATTCAATATTTAACTTATAATGTTATTATAAGTCATAAATTAAATGTTCATGACATTAAATTTGGTCAAGGTACCAACCATGGTCAACATTGACCGATTGACCTCTAGTTTAACCACAAGTTTAACTAATTATAGTTTTGACCCAGATTTTCTAAAAAAATTACATTTTTGCCCTAAAACTTCATTAAACTTATAAAATTCATTTAATAACCCTTTTAATATATAGTTTTCGGCTTTATTAATATTCAGCCCCTAAAATTTATTATAATTACAAATCAAACCCAAATGATATTCGGTAATGTTTGTTTTAATTTTAAATCCATTTTTAACTTTATATAGCAATTAAATTACATGGCCTAAAGCATGGCCTTATTACAACATATAACACATAATAAATGTTACACATAAATGTCATAAAAATACTATATGTTTACGGCTTGGAGTATAGTTTTTCTTTAATGTTTTTTAAAATTGTTTAATTAATTCCTATGACATACCATGTCATCTAAACCTTATATTACCAACTAAAAATGTTATAAAACATTATAATACATAGTTTAGCTATTTTAAATTCTTATTCACTCACGACTTTTATTTAATGTAACCCAATAACATAAAAACTATATAGTATACTAGGTTTAGTATACTTACATTGTTTTCAAGCCAATCCAACCAGCCAAAACCTCCCAAGTACTCACGGCTGAGTTATAAAAATTCTTAGGTTAGTTTTTTTGAATATAACTAACACACAAGCTTAATAACATAGCATTAGGTAGTATATTTTTCCTTACTTTGTTAGGTATATATTTAGGCTTCTTCCCCTTCATTTTGTGCAGGTTTTTCCCCCCTGATACAACACCCATTCGGCACCAGTTTTGCAAGGAAAAATACATGTGTTAGCCACACAAATTAAGGACCATCAAAGGGTAAGTTTAAGCTCAAAATACCATGGTTTTATACCTTGATATTGTAGGCTGGTGCTGGGGGGTTTGTGCCTGAATTTTTAAGGGCAAACAAGATGTTTTCTCCAGCAATTCATGCATGGCAAACAGGACGCATATCAGCCATATATATAAGAGTCATTACGGTTAATTTAAACTTAATAATGGCATGGTATTTACCTTGCTTTCTTAGGGTTGGCAAGGGCTGTTTCACGCCGGGAAAAACTGGAGCAAATGAGATGTTAAACACCAATTCAAACAGGAAATAAAACTGGCAACCAAGGTGGAGTATAGTAGAGGTTTACTTTGATAGAAAATGACTTAAAATGGGTTTATTAACACCATGAGAAGCAGCATAACATGGGGTTGATATCTCCACCGAAAGTACATGTCAAGGAGGAGAGAAGAAGCTTAGGAGAAACAAAATTTGAAACCGGAAGTGGAGGAGGAGAAAGATGAGCAACTAAAACAAGATTTTTACCTTTTATACACTAAGAACCAGCCTCCCTTTTCCCTTATGTTTTCAACCGTAAGCACCTCCACTTCAAGAGCCAACTCACGTCAACATGCTGAATAGAATGCTTGATGGAAAGAGGAAGAAATGCTGATTAAAATGAGTATGACCATGGCTTAGGATCTTACCCATGTCAAGAGGAATTATCCCATGAAGTTGGTGTGTTGATTCCGGTAGAAGAGGCAGCAAAAGGGGAGGGGTTGGAGCAGAAGGCCTCGGCTGGAAGAAGATAAGATGGAATGAAATGGGTTATAGCTTTACGGTGGGAAAAAGTTACTTAATTAGACAAGTGGTGCAATGATGAGTCAACAAAGTAGGCTAGATATTGGTTGGTTTATACTGATAAGTGAAGAGAACGACACACTAAACCGGCAGGAATAAGTGGCTACGGTGGGAAAGGTACATAACTAGCTTATTTTATATAGTTGTAGTTATCTATTTTTTTTAAATAAAAGTCATGAGTATACATATATATGGCCGGCAATTAGATGGTAAGAAACCGTTCAATTTAACGGTAATGGGTGGTCAAGACTAAAGACCAAGTTTGACCATGAATTAAACTAGGTAATTTAAGTGTTATTTTTGGGTACTATTAACCCAAAATTACCCATTTTGGTTTTATTTTAAAACTTTGATTTAGGCTTTATAATATAGTCTATAATGACGCCTTAATGTTATAAGGAATGTAATATGATCCTTAAAGTGATATAAAATCAATACTTTTACAGTTATGCACAAAAATGTGCTTTAAAGTGTTTTAGTGCACATTTTGTGTTAAAGCTTGTTTTTAAGCTTGGTTTTTCTTTGGTAATGGTTTATTATATCCATTACATGATTACTAAACTTAGGAATTTGATTTGGAATCAAACGGAGGTCATATGACCTTTAAAACTTCTTAGAGCACATTTTTGTCCTAAGTGACTTTTAAGCATGTTAATGCTTGTTCTTTATGTTGGAGTGTTGTCTAATAATTTTAGTACGTTCATTAATGTGTTATAATGCTTAGGACAAAATTTTAGGTCCTAAGGAGTTCATTTGGGTATATATTCACCCTAAATGGTCAAAGGGTGTAATATTTGCTTTATGTTGACCATTGTTGTTTTTAAATTGGTTTTTATGGCATTTCAGGCCTTAATTTAATTGATTAAATATTTAATTAATTAGGGGTATTTCACCTCCCACCTCGACGAAAGTTGGGCCCTCTTGGACTTCACCGTCCTCTCTTGGATCTACACCACCATACACCCGGACATATTCAACCTCATTCTACAACCAAATGCCATAGCCTTTGACGTATGGACATCCATCAAAAATCTGTTCTGCGACAATGAGAAGGCGCGCACAATTCAAATTGAAGCTGAGTTTCGCGGTCTCCGCCAAGGTTCTCTTACAATCAACGAGTACTGCGCCCGGCTAAAAACATTGTCTGATGCCCTGACGGATGTCGATAATCCCATCTCTGATGAAAACCTGGTACTCCAGACTCTTGCCAGTCTCAATGATTCGTATTCCAACCTACGAAGCATTCTCCAATTTCTGCGCCCATTTCTCACCTTCCAGGCGGTCCGAAGCGCACTCATCCTCGAAGAAACCTGCAGAAACAACACTATGACCACCGCTCCAGCCCTCAACACCACCTCACAAACAAAATTGTCGCACCACCAACCAATGAGACTCCCACCTCTTCTGATGCGCCGCCTTCCTCCACTTCAAATCGCTCCTCTAACACGCGCACTCACCGTCGTGGACACGGCAGAGGTCGAGGCCGCGGTCGCCAATCCCTCCAAATGCAACTTTGGAACCTCTTAAACAACCAATCACAGTGGTCATCTCCCGATATCCTCGGTCCTCGTCCGTCCGCTCCACCTGCACAACCACCTGCCCAACCCCCGGTGCCGGCATGGGATCAACAAAATCTGGTGAACACTCTCAATGCACTGACCGTGCAACCACGCACTCCCGACCCCTCGTGGTACATGGATACGGGTGCCTCCTCCCACATGAGCTCGACGGCAGGTATATTATCTACATCCACCACCAAAAACACTTCCGATCCTACAAAAATAGTTGTTAGTAATGGCACTCTTTTACCAGTCACTCATATTGGACACACATATATCTCCTCATATCCCCCTTTTTTATTACGTAATGTTCTTGTTAACTCTCGCTTACTCAAAAATTTAATCTTTGTTCATAAATTTACACAAGATAACAACTGCTCAATTGAATGA
>CM041776.1:454064164-454097999 GCA_023374045.1 Limonium bicolor | reverse complement strand
ACTGAAACTCGATTCTACCTGACACTATTACAACCTGAACCTGATTTGACTCGAATCTGAATAATCCGAACCCTAAATGACCCAAAAATTAAATGACCCGAACAGATTTAACCAAAAACCTGAATGGATAACCCGTTTGACAGATCTAGGCTCAATACAGAGGAATTCCTTGCTCGATCCCGCCCAAGAGAGCTCCTGTCTGACCCTTGCAACCGGCCAGCCTTTATAGGTGCTGCTAATGACCTTCTTGCACAGAGCTTTCCTAACCCCTTCCATGCCCAGCTTGCGGTCCTAGTTAGCAATCCCTCGGGTGCTCTGCGAGGATGTGGTCATGATTGATCGCCCAGCCTACGAAGATCCAAGCTCTAGGAAGATAACCTTTGGCAACCTCCTGGATCATGCCTCGCTAGAGGAGTTTTGAGACCTCAATCTCTGTGAAGCCAGTAGAAAGGGAAAGAAACATCCTTTGGTTAGTTGGGCTGATGATTTGGGTGAGTGCAAATGCTTGAGAACTGATGATCAAGTTACTTCAACGGCGCTGGAGTCTCCCTGGGGCCGCGATCAAGAATGAGCAGGTTGTTGCTCGATCGTGAGGATTGGGTTATAGTCCCGTGATTGACCTTTCCTCTCCCTCAGACCCATAGGGCTTGGTTGGTTGCCTCGGTTCTTGTTGCCTTTTGGCCTTAGTTTTTGCTTGTTTACTTCCTGGTTTTCATTCTTGGACCTTTATCTAGTTTGGTATGCTTTTTATTGGTTGTTAAGTTGGTGGATACTTGTCCTTGATGTTTCGTTTGTGTTTGTTGGTTTTATGGGGATGAAGTCCCGAACATGTGTTTGGTCCGTGAGCGCTGGCTTACTTTGCTCGTCCATTTTGCTGCCATTGAAATGCTCCATGAGAGCACTTTCTCACATGCAGCGGGGCGTTGGTGTCTTTTGATTTTGCTTGTTGCTATTTTCTGATCATCTTCCCCATGTAATTTGGTCTATTAATCTAACATGGATACTTTGAGTTAAAAAATTATTAAAGGAACGCTTCCGATAAGTGTAGTTTATGGTCCTATGTCTATTAATGCCCACACATGAGGTATTGGAAAAGTGCTAGGCCCACCCATAAGGTATTGGAAAATTACAGTATTCCCCCATAAATTTTAATAAATTATAATACCCACCCATGTAAACGAGGAGAAATCAAATATAGAGCAATGATTACCTCAAAGAAGAACTTAGACAATGGTAGTTGACAGAAACCCTAAATTAATAGTATTCACCCATCAACGGTTAAATAAATGAAATATACCTAAACATAAAGAAATAAAGAAGAAAAACCAATGATAAAGCGGTGAACATCTATTCAATTCCTTGTAAATTTTGCATGATTTTTCTTCAATTCCTCACCCTAACAGTGGACGGTGTAACTTGGGGTTTTTTTGTTGGTTTGCATTATTGAATTGCTTAATCAATGTACTATTTACTTATATCTTTGATTTCACCTCATTTTGACAAGTACATGGGTGGACATTGTAATTTTTTATAACTCATGGATGGGCACTGTAATTCCCCAAAAACTCATGAGTGAGTATTGTAATTTATTAAAGCTCATGGGTGGGCATTATAATTTTCCAATACCTCATAGGTGGTTGGCAATATACCAAAATATAGATGATCATTGATAGTTGATGTCTTGAGCGCCTTCAATGTACCAAAATAGCAAACAGACCCGATGAGTCTTCTAGTGACCAATGTTGGTCAAGCCTAACAATAAAATGAGTTACTCATGATCAAAAAAGAAAAGAGTTACTTCCTTGAAAACAACGCAACGCTTCGCACTAAGGTTTAATGTTGGACTAACTGAGAGAGCCTTCTTTGCCTCTTTCCTCCCTCGGCGGTGGTCCTACCCTCTTTGCCTTTTTCTTGCCATGAGTCTCTAGTAGCAGTTACTAATCTTGTTTTGAAAGAACTCTTTTTTCCTTCTTATGCTTCAAGGAATCTAAGCTAGTTTTATAGTTAGTCTGTGGGTTTCATGACACCGTTTTTGGATGGAAGTTTTTGCCCCCTTTTACTCTATGAATGTCCATCACTAGTACAAAAAACGCCTATTTTGGCGCCCCTATTTCGGCGGTTGTAGATAAAACCGCCGAAATAGGGCTCCGAGATTTCTGTAGTCTGAAAAAAGACACCTATTTTCGGCGGTTGTAAGGGATTTTTTTTCCAAAAATTTTAAAATGCCGCTTAAATTTCAGGTTATTTCATTACGTATTTGCCCACTGGCCTCATCTCTTCATCTTCTCTTCTCTCTCACTACCGTAATTTCGCATCCCTAATTGGAGAACATGGTCTGCGCCTCTCTTCTTCACCCAAACCGCGGTGGCTCTCTCTTCATCCCCCTTCTCTCACGGTAAATTCGCAACACTAACTGGCAAACAAACATGCTCAGCGCACCTCTCTTCATCCTCTTATTTCATGGTAATTTTACAGGCGAATATACATGTTCTGCGCCTGTGTTCATTATCTTCTCTCATGGTAATATACTCGAACTTATCTTATTCTCTCTGGTGAACCGGTAATATACTCGAACTTATCTTATTCTCTCTAGTGAACCGGTAATATACTCGAACTTATCTTATTCTCGTGCCTGTGTCTCTGTGTCAAAAATCACTGGAACTACATACATCTCTACGCCTTTATTCTCGTGTTTGCGCCTCTTGAAAATCACTGGAACTGCATACACCTTCGTGCCTTCATTTTCGTGTCTGCGCCTCTTGAAAATCACTGGAACTGCTACCGAGAGGTTGAAGACGACACAAAAATCATTTATTTAAAGGACCTACTTCGGCGGTTGTTAGCTAGGAACCGCCGAAATAGGTGTCTTTTTTTTAATTCTAAAACGCGCCTATCTCGGCGGTTGTTAGCTAACAACCGTCGAGATAGGATTGAACACCTATCTCGGCGCACTCCATTTCGGCGGTTCACAACCGCCTGTAACACCCCTAATCTTAAACCTGTAATAGCGTCGCAAGTCGTTGCAAAATAAATAACAATTCGCAGCGGAAAATAAAACTATCTACCTTGGTGTTACACGTCATTACTCACCCTTGTGAGTAACAAGGCATCCTTACTCTTTCCAACAATACAACTCCTCACGCTGTGATGAACAGATACTGAGCACTCTAATTATTACAAACCAATTCCAACTAAATGAGCAACTAACCGAATACAACAACCTCCTTAATACAATACAAAATAAAACCAAAGGTGTTCGTTGAAAACACATCAGCTACCCCCGTGTCCCGCACTCCGGCTTGAGTCTTCTTCAATAACCTGGAATGTTTGGCCCATTGAAGGGCTCAGCAATCGAAATGCTGGTATGCTAAATGTAGTCTTAAATCATCTAGATTCCTTAAGTCGTTTTAGCCATCTTGATATTAGATTCTTTACATGAAATACCGGTTTACAATAATAACAGTAATAACTATAAACATTAAACAATCGCACAACAATTCACCTGTAACCATCACTGTACAATAGTACACAACTCCAATAACCACACATCAATAATCCATAGCAATAACCAATAATCACACATCAATAATTCATCATGATAACCAAACAAGATACGCGTATTAAACTGTACTTGTTAGTTGGCCACCTGGCCCTTATCCTTTAAAACAATCACTTAACTTTTCCAATTAAATTCCACCTTAGGCGTCATGTCAAGACAACCCTTAATAACTTATTAATGGACGATAGTTGAAATACCCCAAACTTAAATATAGGGATTTAAAATTAATCTAATACGTATTTAAGGGCCTAATGGTACCTAATTAATACTAGTAAGGAAAAATAAATCCAAAAGAATAAATAAACTCTTGAAAAGCGGAAAACGCCGAATAAGTGTTAAATAACCATAGGAGGTATGAGACCTCGGTTAGCGTATTATACGGATCCTAAAGGTTTAATGAGGCCTAAATAATATATGGGAACAACTCCCGAAGAAAACGGATCCAAATAATGTATTAAAACGCTAATAGAGCTTTAACACACGTTTTTCGAGAAAACCTGAAAACGTGATTTTAAGGGGTCAAACGAACCCGTAAAAATTATAAGTCATTAAATAAATATTATTAAGCATTAACGAAAGCTTAATAACCAATAAAAATAAAGAAACGGGAAAATTCCGGAAAACGGGCCCGGTTAGTGAACAGTACCTAAACCGGGTAAAATAACGAGCGTTTTCTGGAAAAGACGAAAAACGCTCCAGCTAATATAACTGTAGGGGGCCGTTTTTTTTTATCAGTCAAATAACTCCCTCACACACACATGTAACTAGCTAACTAATAAGGGAGCCAAAAAGCAAAAAGCAATAAAGTAAAAAACTACTTTATTTCCCTTCCCTCTCACCTCACTCTCACATTTTCACTCACCTCTCTCTTTCCTCTTCCCCCTCCATCGTACTCTCCCTCTTCCTCCTCCCTTGGGCTGCGATTTTGGAGCTCCCCCAACAACAACAATGGCAACTCCCACTTCTCTCCCATGCTCTACCTCCATGTGAGCTCCAATCACAAAAATAATTACATATTTGTAATCCCCTCATCATCCTCTACATTTCTCTCTTTTCAAAATCCAAAAATGAGGAAGTTCATCTCCATGGGTTTTCCCCATTCAAAGAGAAAATGGCACCAATGTAAAGCTTGGAGTCTCCTCCCTCCATTAAGGTAAAAATCTACATGAAAAACTCATGTTTTCACCATCTCCTTTCATAACCGATTTCACCTCCTTGTAACACTCCATTTTCTCTCTCTCTTTTGAGCATAATATCAACCTAGCAATGGTGGTGGATTCACCTTCTTGAACCAAGGGCTAAAACCCCTTCTAAAACTCTCCAAAGGTAAACCCTAGAAATTTCATTCAAACACTTCAATGAATTGGCATTAATTTAAGGGTTAGTATATTAATTGTAGTGTTTTGTGTTCATTGGGTGATGGGAATGGAGTTTGGCAACTCCATTCCCCACATGGCCGATTTGGGCAAGAAAGGAAGAAGGAGGAGAAATGAGAAAGAAAGAAGGAACTAAAAGCTCAAGGTAAGAGCTCCTTCCTAATGTTAAGTTCTAATTGCATTAGAGTAATGGGAATGGGTGAACTAATTAAGGAACCCAAAATAATGTATTAGTAATGTCATTTTGGGAAGTTTGAGTATTTGTGAACTAGTATGTGAATTGTAGGCCTTAGAGCCAAGTGTATTGTGTATGTGCATTAGTAATGCGGATTGGGGAAGTAATGGTGTACTAAGATTTTGTATGTGTGCTGGTAGAATCCTTGTGGTTTGGCTAGATTAGGAATGAGTTTGATGAGAAAATACATATGTGGAGAAGTAAGAAATGTAGAGGAACTATGGCAAAATTTTGGTAGGAATATGTATATGTATGGATGACTTGGGGAATGGGAAAACCAAGGTGTGTATTGGAGTTAGTAGAGATGTTTAATGACTATGGAGTAGTAGTTGTGGTAAGAGAATGAAAGGATATAAAAAATCTGTAGCAATGAAGAAAGAAAATAGGTATAAGTGCTAGAATGAAGTGAGGAAAATTGTGTAAGTGGATTGATGGAGTTAGCAATAAATTTGATGGATGAACTAAGGTGAATTAGAGGATTTAAATGTTGTTTAAACATGTAGGAAACATGTGGAAATGAGTAGGAAAAGATTGGGTGTGAATTGAGTAGAGTTTGGGATTCAAAATAAGTAATTAAAATGGGTACTGGGCTGGACCGATCCTAGCAGGGTCGGTCGACCCAAAAATCTGCAATCTCAGAAGCTTCTGCATCCGACCGACCCAGGGGACCGACCCTGCCTGGGTCGGTCGAGTAGAAACCTTAAGTCGGAAATGCTTCTGCATCCGACCGACCCAGGGGACCGACCCTGCCTAGGTCGGTCGAGTGGAAATTGTTAGTTGGATTGCTTCTGTAACGGACCAACCCAATGGACCGACCCTGGCTGGGTCGCTTGGGCCGGAATTTTCTGTAATCGAAGTCTCTGCACCCGACCGACCCATGGGTCCGACCCAGGGTGGGTCGGTCGAGTCAAAACTTACACAAAAAAAAACTATAAGACTATGGTTAGTATATATATATATATGTATATGTATACCCACCTATACATATGTGCATATATATACAAGTATACCATTGTTAAGCAATGAAAAGTAAGTAAATAAAATGTAAGTATAAGAATGTGAAGATTTAGTAAGTATGAGTTAGGAAGCGTAAGGGTAACCGAATTAAATTAATGATAGTTAGATTAATTATTCGGTTGTATGTATATCATAGGATTTGAATTTGTGAACACCGGAGGAACGTTGGGATACAAGTACAACGGTGAAAGGTATGATTTCTTCATGCCCTGTATCCTAATCTGGTTACCCCGATTTGTGTGCTTATTTGACCACCTAATAAGATAAATGCATGAATCGGATTATATTGCACTTACCTGTGCTTGTTTACATTGTTCTCGATATTTGTCTTGAACAATAGTTTGTATAATTCATGAAATATATGAATGATGATGATGTGTAATTGTACCTTGTAGGGTACTTGTATATTGTATTGTATTGGTATGGATGTGTATATGAACAATGTATTTGTGTATGTGGTTGGATGTTGACTTCTACTAATTCCTAACTACCTAACTCCTAACTTAAGTGAGTAAATTGGAATGAGTAGAAGTCCGATATAGCTTCGGCCACGCGTGAGGATGAGGAGACACAAGAGGTTGGATCCGATTCCTGACTCTTAAGCTGGTCCGCGGCCCAAACCCCTTAAATGGGTAGCATCCCGGATTGGTGAGTCAAGTAAGCCCGGTGGTGGGACCGTGTAGTCCCTGCCCGGAGGTCTCGACGACTTAACATGAGTAAGAGTAAGAGTAAGTAAGTATGTATGAGTATGAGTATGAGTATGTATGCGTATGCATGGAGGACGAGTAAAAGAGTAATCCCCACCCGATTAACCCGGGTGGACCAATGAAGCTAACAAGAACTGTACTTTGTGTATGTAATGAGTATGTGTATTCGGAAGAAGGTAAGTATGTATTGGATGGTTATATTGTATCCCTTGTATGTAATGAAGTGTATGTATGTATGCTTGCGTAAGTATTATTGTATTGTGTATAAGAGCATGTATGCATGTATGTTTGGATGAAAATGAACTGCATGTATTCGACCAAGTGGTCGGCGTACCCTCACTAGTACGCGGGGTATGCGGTTATCATGCGCAGCGAAAGCTGACCCCCTAGGGGGAACGTTTTTAGTGTGCAGGTACCCGAAGCGGATGTGGTCAAGGTAAGAGACCGGCGGCACACCCTTGTACTTGGAAAGTAAGTAGTCGTGAGGAATGGGTAGATGTAGACTCTTAGGGAGTATGTATGAGCTTGGAAGAGATAATATAATTGTATAAGGATCCTAGTAGACTCGGTTAAGTATATTGTATTGTTTGGATTATGGAGGAGTAAGCATTGAATGGAGCATTGTTGTATTTGATTGATGAATGGAGTATGTATTATAGATGTGTAGTACTCGGGATTCCGGTCCATCAGACCGATGCTGTATGTAGAAGTGGTAGCCTTGTTAGTCACGTGGGTGACTAACGGCATTGTATCACCCACTGTATGTAAGTATGTATCCGCTGCATAACTCTGAAAGCACGAGGAGATTGGACGGTATTAATGGTAGGGGTGTTACAATAGTCCCCTGGGTTCCAATGGAACCGATACCAGCTGACCTTATGGCCCTGGATAATTATAAGACCGATCCGGTCGAACCTGTGCACCAACGGCAGTGCCCTCCGCCATCCCCGAATGTGGTTGATGGATTCCCTTGAGTGACTCCCCATTGAAGTCTCTCGTAGTGATCACGATGCGCAACCAGCAAGTCGAAACAGTCTGGATTCCTCTCTTTATAAGTTAGCCCTTTAGTCAGTGGTACAATAACCAATACTTTAATTAAGACTATAATAGTTGACCACCAGTTAGGTTCAATAATACCTAAGGGTCAGTTAGTCTTGTTCCAGTTTAGATGTATAAACTTCCAGTCATAAGACATTCGCGTATAAATAAAACGCAACAGTGTTGAGCAATACAGTTTACAATATCATATACATAAAATCACAGATATCGCTCTTCAACAATTAACACATAACGTCTGGACCTTAGGATAATCCTTAGGACATTCAGACCACACAATTAACATACCGTTCACCAAGTAACTGCTAGCTCCTGTTCAATAGTTCCTTCCCGTACGCTGTTATATAAACATGCAATACCGGGTAATATTAATATAACTGTCCACTAAATATTACAGTACTGTCACTGTAGCATTTATACTCGTTGTATAATAATTCTGTATGTTCTTTATTTCCCGCTGTTATTTAACAGTAGTTCTAGATAGTTCATCAGTTCATTATTTTATGTAGTATCCACATGTGATAATTATGAATTCCCATATTATGATATTTCTTCATATCTTTAATTATATATCCATAATTATTTCCTCTTATTCCATATACCAATATAATTTGGTTATTTTTATTATAACCACAATCATTTCATAAGCTTTATACCATACTCCATAATATACCATTTGGTTATTTTTATTATAACCACCTTTATTTTATAAACTTTGTATTATTCTCCATGATATACCATAATACATTATATTACCTAGTTTTAATTCCTTTCTTTATTTAACTACAGAACCAACCTTATAAATTCGGTATTTATATTTATACTCCAACTTTATAATTTACCAAATAACCATATATCTTTTATAATTCATTAATTATCCATCCTAACTTTCGGAAATTGCAAAGCAATTATATTAATTTTTATAAATTACCAAATGTCCATATTCATTCTTGGTAATTATAATTTAAACACACTAACCTTTATGAATTACTAATTAACCCCTTAATCATTTCGGTAATTACCAAATGAATATTCTAATCTTTATAAATTACCAAATGACCACATATATTTTCGGTCTTAATAAATAACTTTCCTTTATTTACAATTTAACCCCAAAACTTTTATATAAGTTACATATTAACTTATAAACTATAGTTTTAATATTTATTTCCTTAAAATACCGAAGTAACCCATATATTTTCCTAAATTACATTTCCGCCCCTAAATCAATTCGGTTTTATATAAACTTTCCCATAATTACATTTTAGCCCTTAAAACTTTATATAAGTTACATATTAACTTATAAATTATAGTTTTAATGTTTAATTTCTTTAAATACCGAAATGGTCCTTATAATTTTGCAAATTATGCTTTCGCCCCAAATTAAATTCAGTTTAACACTTATACTTTCATAAATTACAAATCCACCCTTAAGCTTTTATAAACTTAATATTTTATGTCATAAATCATTTTAACCCAAAGTTTTTGGTCAACACTTTAACCAAGCCTTAATTTCATAATTAATACTTTAATATACCCATAAATTCATATGTACTCTCGGTTTTATCCCAAACTTCCAATAATTACAAAATAGCCCCAAAACTTTATAAATTGTTATTTTAACACTTAAACACTTATTTAAATTCACCAAAATTCATAATATTAATTCCTACCTTATATTATATCATAATTATACCAAATCATTCCTTTAATTCTCGGCTTTTATATTTTGTTCACCAAACTTTACAAAATTTGCATTTTAACCACATAACTTACTTAACTAGCCATTTAAATACTTATAGCTATTTTAATACTCCCAAAATTTATAATATAAGTTAATATACTTATATATATTTCAAGAATCCCCAAATAGCATATCTTGCTCTCGGCTTTAATAATACCTTGCTATATAGTTTTTAAAACTTGATTTAGACCTTATAATATATACTTATAAATGTATATAAGCCATATAATACTTCTAAAAATTATGCTAATAAACTCAAAATAGAACATATTATCCATAGACAATTCGGTTTGATTGTATATGTATCATATTTAATTTTTATGACACAATTTTATACCTTAATCTTACCTTATATGTTATAAATTATTTTCTTGACATTATAACCTACTCCCTCCGTCCTGAATTGACCGTCCTGTTTACTATTTAGACATGTCGTTTGACTTCAATTTTTAACATATAAGATAAATTAATTTTAAAATTTAAGTTTTACATATGATTCCTTACATGATAAACTATATGTTACAAAATTTAGTTTTATAAAATTATTTTATCTTATATGCTTAATATTGAAGTGGAAAAACGTGCCATAAAGCAAACAGGACGGTCAATTCAGGACGGAGGGAGTATGATTTTCAGCCTTAATTTATTTAAAGGTTATACATAATTTTTATACCAAAGTTTGAAGCTTAAATCAAGCTTAAACTTAATAAATCTTAATTATATAAACTTACTCCTTAAATCAAGACAATTCTTGTACTTGATTTCTCCTTGAATTCCAAGCTCTTCAAATGCTATTTTGATGTAGAGAATTCGGCCACCTTATATGTATTTAGGAGATCCATTTGTTAGACTTCTAACAAGAATTTATAAATAAGATATGGAGTAGTTTTACAAGAGTTTACCTTAGGAATTTTTCAAGGAATTTTCGGTAGACCTTGAGATGATTGTAGATCTAAGTTTCCTTCATGAAATAATGAAGAGAATATGGATTTAGAAGCTCTTAATTTTCGAAAATGATTTAGGTAATTACTTAGGATTTTTCAACATGAAAATATACCTTAACTTGATCTTGTTGTTCCTTGTGTTGTTGTTGAATCTAGGAACCTCCTTGGAACACTAATGCTTGGTGATTTCTTGTAGGTTTGCTAGGATGATTTCTTGCCTCAAGACTTAGTAGATTTAACTAGGAATTTACATAGAAAGGGTGTTAATTAGATCTTAGAACACCATTAATGGAGCTTAGAAGCTCTAAGGAATTACTTAGCAAATGAAGAAAGAAAAGAGAGAAGGGAGAGAGCTTACCCATCGGCCAAAGGAAGGCAAAGAAGGAAATGAAACCTCACGTAAGTCTTAAGGTAAGGAAAGGAAAGGATAGAATTATTTTGATAATAATTGTCAAATTGCTTAACCTTTCCTTTGTTTATTGATTGCTTGATTGGCTCAATAATATGCCTTAATTTCTGCAAGCTTTTGGCTGTGACATGGGAATAATGGAGGCTTTGTTTGCCACTTGAAACTAGAAGACAAATGCAAGTAGGTAGGTGTAATACTTTAGCATTTTAATATTGATTTGTTCCTTGTCTTCTCCTTGTTTTCTACGGTAATATGGACTGAATATGGCATCTGATTTTTGACAATTAAAACATGAGAACATGCTAGGTTAGGTACATGTTCTAGTTGATTTTTAATAAGGCAATCAAGACCTCCCTTTTTCCTTGTACAAATCGGCTACATGTGCTGCTACAAGACATGAATTTTGTTGTATTAGGCAATAGAAGTATACATAATTAGGTAGCTGTCTTCCTTGACCATCTTGACAGCAATCAAACCCCCTCTTTATGGATCAAAATAGGCAGCACATGGTGAGTAACATGGGTGTTTTATTTGTTTACTTGCAACTTTGTATTATTGTAGTCTAGTTCTACTTTTGGTGTAATTAATTCTTATAACTTTGTTTAACTTATTTTTTGTTGTTGTTGTCTTGCAGGTCATACGGTAATGGTACTCCATTTGACTGAAATATTTGATACATTAACATACAATACATAATAGGGTGAGTCACCATGTCTACTTGACAATTTAAAGGCGAAAACCATGTTTAAATCACCCAAAATGGCGCCTAGAATGGAGGTCAAATGGGACTGATTTTTAATTTGATTTCTGTCACACTATATTGTATTAAGACCATATTATAACATGTAATAGGTCACAACATTTAATTGGTACATTTATACTAAGGTAAAAGATGAAAATTTAAGGTAAAAATGTTGATTTTAGGTACCTTTTTGACCCAAAAATCGTCCCCACTTATACTATGAATTTAGCATTGCCATTAATTTATTTAGATGGTCAATTTATCCCCTTTTAAGATTATCAACTTGTGGCTCCTCAAAAACTTCAAGGCAATTGCGTAGAACGCATTTTTGTGACACCCGAAGGTGTGTTTTTGTGCTTTAAGGATTTTCTGGGAAATAAGTAGTCGCTATGAGTTCCAAGTGTTTATAAACATTTTTTCTAGTCAATAATAATATGTTAAGGTGTTACATTGAGTTATATGGGGTTATTTCAACTCAAAACACAATTCCCGGGCTAACCGGGCAAAAAGGAGCGTTAAGAAATTCATCCGAGCACTTTGTTTATTTTTGAGGAAGTAGCTCGACTATTCTCTTTAGAATGTTGAATAATGATGTTAGGAACTCTAAGAATTAATTTTATAGGAGTTTGTGCCACCTTGGCACTCCTCCTGGGCATTCCCGGGGGTTTATGGGGCCCCCATAAGGCATCTCCTAGCACTTTGCGTTTAACTGAGAATTTAGCTTGAGGACTTCATCTTATATGTTTAATAAAGTGTTATGGTGCATTTGGAATGAAGTGTAATGCTTTACTTCATCCTATAATGTATTTCCGGGACTTTCGGGCCTTAAGGGCCTTTGAAGGAACTCCCAAGCCAATTGTATTTTTATTCCGTTTTAGATGAGGTCCTGTATTCCTAAGGTCATATAATGATCCTAGGTTACCTTCATATGAGGTTTTTAGTTTATATAACTTTGTTTAACTTAAGGTCGGGCTTTAACGCACGTTTTTGACCTTAAGGAGTTTAGGTGCGTTTTAACGCCCAAGTGTTTATATCTCTTCTTAGGGTTTAATAATCCCCTAAATAATATATATTTACCATTATTTAATTATTTAAATGTTAGGGGTATTTCAGCCGAAATAGACAATTTGGAACCGCCGAAATGGACTGTTTTTCTACTAGTGCTTGTTCTAATCAAGCTTTCAAAGGTAAAATAATACTTCTGGTTGCAGAAGTGGTGTTGTTCCATTCCCCACCAATCGGCTCCTTTTTACTCGAGGTTCTTCCTACTATCTTTTTTTATGCCTTTTTTGGTCTTCTTGTCAAAAGATCGATACTTGCTTGTCATTGTCGCCACAAGTTGTGATTGATCGAGTCAGACAATTGCTGGCAGCTGGCTTTTAAACTACTCATGCAACATCCCAAAGGAATTAGATTAATTGCATATAGTACGTAGTTGCTTTAGTAGGCATTGGCCTTGGGTCGAATGTTGTAAGTTTGAAACAATTCCTTGTAACTCGTTGGTGGGCGGTATGGCTAGTATATATGGATGGTGGAGTTTAGAAACAAAACACAGCGCTTCGCACTGGAAGTAAAATTTGTGTTTGACTTAGTTAGAAAGTAATCTTCCTCATGACAGTTTTACACCATCACTATATCGTTCTTAATTTCCCTTTTGCTACTCATTTTTTATACAATCCTATAGGATGGGGATGCTGACCTATGATATATTGGAAACTCAAATACCTTATTTAATTTGATTCCGTAATACTCATTTGTAACGTAAAAGAATCAAGTTAGACAAACTAGAAAAAACATGTTGGTCGAAGAAAGTTACACAACTTTTATACTCGACGGAAGAAGTTACATTCATGAGTACATGAACGCTTAGGAACAATTGAGCATACCAATTCAATTAAGATATTAACTTGTACGAATGGTAACAACCACTTGATCATTTAGTGACAGATCAATTAAGATAAAATCACAAAACATAAATAGGGAAAGAAATACTTCACAGTTGACTAGTTTTTTTTTTCAAGGAACAGCAACACGCCCCTTTTTTTTCAAGGAACAGCAACACCGCCTCCGGCACCAAATCCCCCGCTTGCCCTAATACATCCTCCAAACCCACCTCCTCCACCAAACCCACCACCAAGTCCTTCCCCACCTGACCCACCACCACCCCCAGCTCCTCCACCATATCCACTGCCATCACCAAAATCAGACCCTCCACCATATCCACCACCACCACCACCGCCTCCAAGTCCACCTCCACCACCTGCACCAAATCCAGCACTGCCACTGTAGCTCACTCCACCTCCGAAACCACCTCCACCTCCACCACCTAGGAATGGATCTTCTGACCCGAAGAAAGTCTTCCGATCTTCATACGATGGTGATGATGATGATTGCCATGTTTCTGTCGGGAGTTTCCTCGCTGTTGTACTAACCGTGGTGCAAGCAAGTGTACCAACAAGTAGTATTAAACAGATATGTAGCATTTTTGAGTTCATTCTTTCTACACTCGTTCACTCTTCTCTAATGATGTTTTTCAATTTGTGGATATCATGTGGAGTGCCCGAGACATCAAGCATGAATATGATGAATACTTATACGGAACAAGAAGGATAGCTAGCTAGAGAGTGTTGCAACAATATGAACCCTTGAAGGGGGGCCGGCCGGCCAATAGGGTACTGATGATCCGCGCGCAAATAATTGTGATAGCTAGCTGTAGACCGATCGTGGTTCAAGTTTGACTAGGTCAATGCAAGATATCTTCGCGTTGATTTGATAATGTTCATTAGAAGAGCTTTAGAAACGACCAAAGAAAACTGGCGAGTGATTATTAACATGCGTGTAAGGCATACGCAATGTAACTTTACAGCTCAAAGCTAGCAACAAGTACTGGTTCTGTTTTCTTTTCGCGGCATATAATTTTTGAGAATATTTGAACTACCATTTACGGCTCTTGAAGTTTTGATTTCTAAAATGGTCTCTGCGTAACGTATACACTTTGCTCTTGCTAGGCGTGCTGGTGGTGTCAGATCGATTAATTGCAACCTAGATGCATGGTCAAAATTAACATTGCTGGATATATAGCTATCGATAGATGGGAAGTGTTGCCGGGTATCCGAAGCTTTGTACGCAGTGTGTTAACTTGTAGTGGTGGTGGATCGATTGTGTTTTGGCTGATTTTCTGACCTAGAGGCTAGAGGAAAGTAAATCAAAACAAGCATGAAAGAACATCGTCGGAGAGAAATTGGACAATGTTATGTCGGAATAATTATTTATACAATCTTTGGCTCTTAAAAAAAAAAAGTATTACCTCCGGTTTGAGCTTCTTGTTTATTTTTTGACATGTTTTTCCACTTTAAAATTTAACATATTAGATAAATTAATTTTATGAAATTAAATTTTACATTATATAGTTTATCACATAAAGAATCAATTACAAAACTTGGATTTGTAAAATTATGTTATCTTCTATGTTAAATATTGAAATCAAACGACGTGCCTAAATAGTAAACAAGATGGTGAAGGATGGAGGGAGTACTATAAGTCTATAATTGGGTGGATGCGCGTGTTAATTATAAAGAGAGCTGAATATTCATCTTATCAGTTGTATGAGCTACAAGACTCAGTAAAGAGACTCGATATTACACTTTTGTTTCTGTATACTCACAGACTTGTTACTGGACTATTGTAAAATAACTTGTATTATGGGCTTTATTAAATGACTAGAACTAGGCCCACATATTACTGGGCTAACAGCGCCGTGGTGGATACAATCCCATTTATTATTATTTCTTTTGTCTGAAACCAGTGGTGGTGGATACCTTTCCAGAATGAGAACCCCGGATATGTTATGAATGGGCCTCGGTTTCGGTTAGCGGAACTGGGCTAATTGGTTCAAGGTCTGGAAGCGGCTCCTATGTCATTGCTCTGTCTCAATGGTTTACCATATCATGTAATACTTACAGCTGTTTGATGTTCATTTCATAAGATTGGATGATTAAGAAAACTAACGCTAAAATTATTTCTAACAAACAAAATTTATTTTGAATATGATAGTTAAAAAATTAAGAACTTTTAATGACAATCATCTAACATTTGATCACGAGCCGAACGTTTGACAAAATTACACACTCCACCTATAAGGTTTCAAAATTTTTTTCCCCACTAATGTGGTTTCCCTCGTTTTACATCCAACAACTTTTCTAAGTTTTGTTCAATTTAAAAGATACTTAAACGTTGTTCGAAATTGATGAAATTTTACATTGACGATGCTAAAGTGTTGTGTTTTGATTCAATGACAAATCTAAGGTTTTTTAAGCTCAAATGTGATTTGTGGGACCCAATGAAAATGCACTCACATGTCACATATTTCATTGGGTTCCACGGGTCACATGTGAGCTTAAAAAACATCAAAATATAACACTTTAGCATCATCCATGTAAAGTTTCATCAATTTCAGATAATGTTTAAGCTTCTTTTAAATTAAACAAAAATTAAAAGTTGCTGGATGTAAAATGAGGAAAACTACATGGATGGAGAAAATAATTTTTGAAACCTCGTGGGTGGAGTGTGTAATTTCGTCAAACTTCAGGAGTGGGGCATGTAATTTTCCCTTTCATTAAATATTAGTTTTTTTTTTTGCCCACTTGATTTGGGGTGACCATATCAGATTGAAGGTAGGCAGGTCTTATTTGTTTAGTACTCCCTCCGTTAATTAAAATTTGTCGTTTTAGGTAGTGGTTCTTGTTCAAAAATATGTGTCATTCTAGCTTTTTGACATATTTTATTCCAATTTTAACCCTACTATTCAACACAAAGGTAATTATTGAAAAGTAAAAATTAGGGGTTCACCTCTCCTTAATAAGTGTGCAAGTTTATAAAATGACAAATATTGTTGAACGGAGGGAGTATGTTTTATTGCACGTTCTATATCCACTTTATATTCGTGCGGAGTTTTTACATATTTTTTTATAACTTTTATTTTGTCTGAATTTAAAACGGAAGAAAACAACATTGCAAAAATATGAGTCTTAGTCCACTGCCGCTGGTCTCACTAAAATCTTTATAGGAAAACCCTGTGGAAAAAATTAAACAAGTAAAAAAAGTACTAATTTATTCATCCTACCGTACTCATTCTAAATCAATTTTTTGAACAAGACCCAGATGCTAAACATAGATACACCGCGGGGAGGACAAATGCAATAGCTACATCGGGGAAGAATGCACTTGAAGAATTACAGAGAACAGAGAATCGAAGAGAGTAGAATAACGATGTGTATACTGTTGTATTACTTCTGTTGTAAATACAGAGAGAGAAGTAGTTTATATATACGACTAGGTAGCTGACTGTAATAGGAAGATACTAGTACTAACTACTAACAGCTTTCTGTAACTAAGTATCTTTACATCTCCCCTCAAGCGAAGCAGGAGTAACACGAATGCCTAGCTTGGATCGATTAAAAACAAAACTGGGAAAATTTAGACCTTTCGTAAACATATCACCTGCTTGCTGTGCAGATGGAACAAACCTTGTAGCCAAATCACCGTGAACTACCTTCTCTCGTATAAAATGATAGTCAAGCTCGATGTGTTTCGTACGAGCATGTAGCACTGGATTAGATGCAAGATGAAGAGCACTCTAATTGTCACAAAACAGCACAGGTTTGGAGATACACTGAACTCCAATATCATCAAGAATATAGTGTATCCAGGTCAATTCTGCTGCTGCTGCAGCAAGAGCTCTATATTCTGCCTCCGTACTTGAACGAGAGACAGTGGGCTGCTTTTTAGACATCCATGACACACAGTTGGAGCCTAAGAAAATACAATACCCAGAGGTGGAGCGACGGGTAAACTCACACCCAGCCCAGTCTGAATCGGAATACGCAACCAAAGCTAAAGAGGTTTGTGGAGTAAGTAGAAGACCAAAATTCGCAGTACCTGCTAAGTACCTCAAGATGCGTTTAACTGCACTAAAGTGGACAGCTTGAGGTTGATGCATATGTTGACACGCAAGATTAACCGCATGAGCAATATCAGGCCGCGTGA
The DNA here is from genome assembly GCA_023374045.1 of Limonium bicolor. Lineage (NCBI taxonomy): Eukaryota > Viridiplantae > Streptophyta > Magnoliopsida > Caryophyllales > Plumbaginaceae > Limonium > Limonium bicolor. The sequence continues at coordinate 454,080,165 of CM041776.1, read as the reverse complement.
GTGTAGCATACTGTAGGGCTCCTACCAATGTGCGATACAGAGTAGCATCAACAGGTTGAGTGTCTGTCACATTTGGATCCTGTTTTAGACTGCAAGGAGTGCGCACAGGTCTAGCATCTTTCATTGACGCTTTTTCCAACAGATCGTTGATATATTTCGTTTGTGTAAGATGCAACCCTTGAGAAGTATACAACGCTTTGATGCCAAGAAAATAATGCACACGTCCAAGATCTTTAAGAGCACAGCCATGACTTAACTGATCTATGACCTCTTGTATCAGTCCTGTACTGCTGCCTGTAATCAGAATATCGTCAACATAAACAAGTAACAATACAGTGCCTCGATCTGAGTGCCAATAAAATAGTGTTGTGTCAGCTTGACTGCATATAAAACCAATCTGTTTCAGCAAATTGGTCAACGTCTGAAACCAGGCACGAGGAGACTGCTTCAAACCATACAACGATTTTTGTAATTGACAAACATGATCAGGAAAAGAAGCATCACAAAAACCTGGGGGTTGTTCCATAAACACCACCTCTCTTAGTTGTCCATGTAAAAACGCATTTTTCACATCTAGCTGTCGAACTTCCCAATGTCTAGTTACTGCAACATATAGGATAATCCTGATTGTGGCACTCTTTACTACTGGACTGAAAGTTTCAGTAAAATCAACTCCCTCAACTTGATGAAACCCCTTAGCAACCAGTCGAGCTTTGTACCACTCAATTGTTCCATCAGCACACCGTTTGATCTTAAAAACCCACTTACATCCTACTATATTCATTCCTTGCTGCCTAGGAACCAACTTCCAGGTATTGTTATGATATAAGGCTTCCATTTCCTCAGTCATTGCAGCAATCCAGTGTGGATATTTAAATGCTTCACGAACTGACCGAGGTTCCTGCTCCAGTTTGTGTTCAGTAAGAAACACAGACTTGGGTTTAGTAATACCATTCTTGGATCATGTAACCATCGGGTGAGTATTCAAGATAGTAGTAGCTGATGGAGGCGAAATATCAACCACCAAATCGATGGCAGGGGTTGTATCTTCATCAGGTAATGTGACAAGACTCATATTTCTAGAACCAGATTCTTCAGCAGACGAAAACATTTCACCAGGAGTTGTATCTTCGTCAGCTAATGTGACAGAACAAGTATTTCCATTACCAGAATCTTCATCAAGGGAAATAACAGGTGGATTAGGATGGGATGTAGGATTGTGGTCTAGAGTATTTAGTAGGTTGAGAGACTTAAGATCTGAGAAAGACGGGTGAAGATTGGTGGAGATAGGTGAATCTGATTTGTCTGATAAAGAAACAGGTATAATTTCAGGAGATTGACCCTGAGTAAACAGATGAAACGTGGACACAAACAAATTGGGATTAGTCTCTGGTGCAGAAGATTTATGATAAGGGAAAACAGTCTCATCAAAAACCACATGTCTAGATATGTAGATTTTGCGGGTGTCAGGATGGTAACACCGATAGCCTTTGTGCAGATTGCTATACCCAATAAACACACACGGTAATGACCGTGGCTGCAGTTTATGAGTAGTATTGTATTTTAGCATAGGAAAACACCGGCATCCGAAAACTTTAAGACTGTTATAATCTGGTTCTGCCTGGAACACTAATGAAAACGGAATCTGGAACTGAAGTGGTGCTGCTGGCAAACGATTAATAAGGAACACCGCTGTCATAAAAGCTTCAGTCCATAGAAAAAGAGGCAAACCTGCACTGAGAAGAAGTGCAAGACCCATCTCAACAATGTGCCTGTGTTTTCGTTCTGCCACACCGTTCTGTTCAGGTGTGTGTGGACAAGAAATCTGCTGTATTATGCCACACTGATGCAAATGATTAGTAAACCTTTGACTTGTGAATTCACCTCCTCCATCACAACGAAAAAACTTGATCTTTTTCTCAAGATGCAGTTCGACCATTCTTTGAAATTGAATAAACACATCATAGAACTGACTCTTCTTCTTGACAGCATAAAACCAGGTGAATCTAGAGTAATCATCTACAAAGATAACGTAATATCTCATGTTTTGACTAGAAGGAACTGGAGCAGGTCCCCACAAATCACAATGAACCTTTTCTAAGACAACAGAAGCTCGACTTTCAACTTTATTAAACGGCAGTTTACAACTCTTGCTAAGTTGACAACTACTGCACAAAGAAAAATCCTTTTTCCATACAGACACATCAATCTTATGTCGAGAACTAAGTAACTTCAAAACCTTCGAATTGGGATGACCCAATCTTTGATGCCAGATATCATCTGAAACTTTACCAGCTGTAACAGCCTGCAGAGCTTGTATAACTGATTTATTCAACGCATATAAATCTCCATCTCTACTGCCCTTTGCAAGAATCTGTCCTGTCAGACGATCCTTTATAACAAATCCAGTGTCAATAAACTCAACAGAACAATAGTTATCCCTTGTCAATTTGCTAACCGAAATTAGATTCCGTTGAAGTTCAGGAACAACTAAAACATTGTTCAGTTTCAGATCTGTTTGCACGCCTTTGATATGAGAGTTACCGGTAAACATGATTGGTATTTCATTACCATTTCCTACAAATACTGATTCATTACCAGTATAAGGAATCAAAGGTTTGAGTTTACCTGGAGAGGTAACCATGTGTGCAGTCGCTCCAACTCCACAAAGTAGGTATCGTCTGCCGCACCATAAGAAACAATAGTTAGGGCTTGTGGTGGATTCACCTGTTGGGAAGACGATTCAGCTTGAACTGACGAATTAGGTTTAGGATCGTAGGACTGATAAGAATGATCCCAGCGGTAAAAGCAACTAATCGCAGTGTGATTAGTTCTTCCACAAATTTGACATGGATTTGCTCTAGACTGATTCTGACTTCGAGAGTAGTTGTTGTTCTGGTAATTCTGGAAGCGACCTCGATTACCGCCTTGTCGTCCTCGACCGCGTCCGCCAAAGCGTCCACCCCTTCCATAGCTTGGTTCAGTATGGACATTAAATGCAGCATTCGTGAGAATGTTTCCTTGATTCTCACCAGAATCGGCACCATTATCTCCTTCTCTGGCGTCATAATCCTCTAAGGTAGTAACAAATTGCTTCAAGCTTGGATATGGTGCCTTACTAAGCATCACGGATTTGATAATCTTGTATCTTGATCCACAGCCTTGAGCTAACATGACAACCTTATCTTCATCAGATACAGGATGTCCGATGGCAGTGAGATTATCGCACACCGATTTAAACTCTTTGACATATTCTTTGACTGGTTGCGTATCCCCTAACTTCAAGGATCGCAGTCTGTTCTTGAGTTGAAACTCCCTATCTTTGGTCGATTGAAGAAATTCACCTTTCAATTCCTCCCATATCTTGCTCGCAGTGGTGCAGCCGATAGTTAACGCAATGCAGTCCTCCGACAACGTAGCAAGAATCCAAGATCGAACTAGAGCATCGATCTCCTTCCACTTCTTAAAATCTGGATTCTCAATCTCCTGGTCATCCTTCGTAATCTTCTGGCTTGGTTTTGATTCGGCTTCAATCATACCAGCTACGCCAACAGATTCGAAAAGATTCATCATCTGTGTGCTCCAACTGAGAAAGTTTTTCTCCCCTTGAAGTTTTATTGTGGAGATTCCGACGACTTGATGTAGATTCGCCGATGTCAGTTTGCAGTCTGAGAAATTCATTTTTGAGAGAAGCGCAGGCAACGAGAGCTGTTGCTCTGATACCATGAAGAATTACAGAGAACAGAGAATCGAAGAGAGTAGAATAACGATGTGTATACTGTTGTATTACTTCTGTTGTAAATACAGAGAGAGAAGTAGCTTATATATACGACTAGGTAGCTGACTGTAATAGGAAGATACTAGTACTAACTACTAACAGCTTTCTGTAACTAAGTATCTTTACACATTTGCTTCATGAGCTTGAAACTAGTCCCCCCCTCCCCCCCCCCCCGGCAAGGCAAGTGACCACCCAATGTCTATGTATTGTACAACTCCACACTACAGGTCTCACAAATTTTAGGCACTGTGAGAACATTTCCATCCCTATCGGGACGTCTTGCCACCTTTCATCCACTGTCATCACTCTCGTTTCATGATGCTTACGGTCACTGTTATCTGCAATTTCCCTTCGTTAAACACTTTCTCAATTCTATATTTCCATACCCCCACAATTTACAGTAAAAAGTGGATCTCCACATTGTCTTTAGCTTACGGTTCATATGTATATCATACCAACATTCCATCACTTCCATACATTAGTGGTTGTTGTTTGTCACGGGAAAGAAAATGCTATATTCCACCATTACATAAATGACTCCGATAAGGGTTTCACCATGCGGCAACCAAAAAATTAATTTTAAGCAATTTTGACACTTTGATCACACAGAGGGAAGTAGCATTTTCTAATCGTGATAAGATTTTTCTTCATTATAATGTCCAACTTCCCTGTAACACCTCATATAGGTAATTATACAACAACCTAACTCTCAAGTCATTCGGTCTTGAAAACTAGCCACTTAAAGCGCTTTATCCTCACTTGGGTTCAAAGTGAGAGATCTTGTTGTTGTAGTTAGCTCATATGAATCCATATAAACCACTCATATCTCGATGTGGGATGGGGTATCACATACTCCTACACAAAGAACGTGTCATCATCGTCACGAGAAGTCCCAATGGACCTCCTCTGTAGGTGTTGGGTAGTCCATCCCAACACGGTCCTGAGTCAACTCTAATACCATTTGAAAGCTTACAACATAAATACCTTTACTAACACACTTCCCATTATTTGAGGCCCATAAATTAGGACACCATGCCATGGTCTATACACAAGGACCACATATCCCTCACATACAACTTTGAAATTCTCAAGATGTAGACCATCTGAAATACCCCAAACCTTGATATATTGTCTAAACATTAAACTATGGTATTTAAAGGCTAAAAAGTGCCTTAGAAACATCAGTGTACAATTTAAACCATAGTAAAAACAATAAAGTACCATAAACACAGTTTGAGCAAAAACATGCTCTAAGCTTGGAGTGAACTTGGTTAGGACCCAAAGAGCCTACCAAGACTTAGTAATATGCAATTATGATTTAATAAGGCTAATTAAGTCCTTAAGAAACCTTGGTTGACAATTAAACCAAACAAAACACAAGAAAACACCTTAAAGTCAATTTAGGCAAATACTTGCTCTAGACTTGGTGTAACCTTGTATAAGACCTAAAGGTCATACCTATACCTTATTTATATGTTAATGAACATATTAAATCAATTACTAAAGAAAACCATGCTTGAAAACAAGTTAAAACACAAAATGTGCTTTAAGGAGTCTTAAAGCACATTTTTGAAAAATTGTCTTGTAAATGGGTTTTGAGTGGCTAAATGTCCATCATTACTCTTTAATTAACATGTGTACTACTTAGTATCACATTAAGAAGCCTAAATCAATGGGAAATCAAAAATTTATGTGCCTTAATTTGTGAATAGTGCTCAAATAGTGCTAGTTTAAGTCATAAGTCAACATAAGTTGTTTAAATGGTCAACAAAGACCATATATATCTCTAATATGTAAGGGGGCACGGTTTTGGTGGCGTGAGTCACCATACTTGGCCAGCCAACTAAAGAAAAGTAAAAGAAAATAAAGTAAAGTTACTATTTGCTTTATAACATAAATATCTTCAAACTTTGCCTCTCTCCTCACCTTTCTTCATTTCCTCTTGTTCCCACCGTCATCTTCCTCCATTCTCCCAACCAAAACCGTTCATGGTGCAGCACCTCTCTTCTCCAACTTCAATTGCTCACCAAATGTTCATTAATGCTCCAAATCAAATTCTAAGACCATATTTGTCTTAGTTAGACCAAGCTCTTCACTTCTATCTTTTCAAATCTTAAAGAACTCCATTTTGGTGCCATGAAGAATCTCCATTGAAGGGGGAAAAGCTCATCTTCTTGCATATTGTTTTTCTCCTTTGTTTTGAGGTAATAAAGGTCAAAGAAAATCCATGTTCCCTTCATTTTATTATATGGCCAAAAATTCACCCTTTAATGGTGTATTTTCTTGTTCTTCATTTAGCTTGAATTGATCTCCAATGGACTAGGAGGAGTCCTATCTTACTACTTATTCAAGCTCTCTTTCAAATTCCAAAGGTAATCATCAAATTTTAGTGTTTTAAGACACTTATGTAAACCTAGGGTTTAACTATGAGTTTGAGTATTAAACTTAATGCTCATTACCCTTATATGTTTGTTGGTTATAAGATTGACAAGTGATAAAAGCTCCTTGCCGATTTTCAATCAAGAGAAAACAAGTGGGAAAGCTTGGGAAACAAAGAGGTAAATGACCTCTCTTAATGTGGTTTATTATACTAGGGAATTGGGCTATATTTGCTTAATAAATAACCTAAAGAGCCAATGGGAAATGAGCTAGAAAACTATCCACAAGGTGGACTAAAAAGACATGGGAGCCTTGTTGTGTGTATTTGCAGGTTGAAGGCATTTAAATGTGGAAATTCAGTGTTTAAGTTTAATGCAATTTAAGGGTCTAAGTGCCAAGCAATTTAAGTTTATGCACTATGTTGCGATGTAGTGTAGTTTAAAGGTTTAGTTGTGTGTAAAGAGCATTTCTTGTGAAGATGAATGTCTTAGATGGTTAAAGGATGAAAAACAATATATTTGTGTGTAAGGAATGTGTATTAAGTGATTAAGTGTTCTTGGTTGCCAAAAGGTGAAAACCTAAGTGTTTGGGTATGAGAATATACAAGAGAAGCTATGGCAAAATTTAGTTGATAAACAAAGGAGTTTATGTGTTGTAATGAGATTTTATGACCTAGAAAGTACAAGGGAATGTTAAGTGTTAAGATGGTGAAAGAAAGTGAAATAAGGTGTTCATGAGTCCTAAGATGACCTATGAATGGTCTTTGAGGATTTAGAGATCAAATGGGTGTTTTAAACACACCAAGGTTATGTTATGTGAAGTGTTAAGTCTTGTACAAGTTTTGGTAAACAAAAGGAAAAATAATGCCTTGTGAAGGTCTAAGTGTAAACTTGTGGAAATTAGAAGCAAATGTGCAAAGGAGGTGTTTATGAGGAATAATGCTTTTGGAGTGGTGGTGATGTTTGTGAGACAACACTTTGGTTAGTTGAGGTAGTAGGCATGATATACCACATAGAAATCTAAGGAAAATGTTATAAGTGCTAGGAATTGTTGTAAGGAATTGAGTAACAAGTTAGTGATGATTTAGGAAGGTTTAGTGCTTGTTTTAAGGTGTTTAAACATGTAGGAAACGTGTGGAAAGTTTATGGGATGATTAGGTAAGGTTTAAGGTTGGTTTATGGGTTGAAAAATGATGTTTTGACAAGTTATTAACATGGTCCGGGACCTAGCCCTTGTATAGGTACCCGGACCACCCCTTAAAAAGAGCCGAGAGTGAAGTTTACAAGTGGTCCGGGTCCTTAGTCCAGGACCAAGACCCGGACCAAGGGGAAAATAAGGCCGAGAGTGCAGATCAGTGATGGTCCGGGACCTTGGGTCCGGACCAAGTCCCGGACCCGGTCATAAAAGTTGCAAAATGTGTTTTAAAGGCTTCTAATCATGGGGGATTGAATGGTAATGGTTTTAGGTGATGTTTAGGCCTTGTTTGGTGACATGTAAAGGCCTTAGAAAGTGTAAACAAGTGTTAGGTTTGATGTGAGAGTTGTGAACTTAAGATCACAAGAGTAAATTAAGTGTAACGGGGTGACGGGGTAAACTATGGGCGCATTAAACGTTAAGCAATCATGTTACCCCAATTTTAATGAAAGTAATTGTGATGTTACCAGTTGTACGGGATTTGTTCGAGGAACCTAGGAGGACACAATATAGTGGACCGTGGTGACAGGTATGGTTTTCTTGCAACCTGTGTCCTACCGGATTACACCGGCTTGTATGCCAATGTGTTTTTCTGTATGTTTGTCACGTTGTAAGATAAAACATGTAATGAGTTTATAGTAATTCATTTATGTGGCGTGTTCAATTCCGATACCGTTTAACCTCGAAACTGTTAAACCTTGGCTAACCAAATCTAGGATCACATAAGAGATCGGTATCCGGATTTAACGACCCAAACCATGGGAACGTTCTAACCACGGCTATGCGTGAGTTGGTTGTGTGTTGTTTGTGCGTGTAGGTATGTTTACCTCCCTTGTGTGTTTAACCGATTGTAATACCTTATGGTGGGTGGATGTGATAGGTTCCATAATGGAGCTCTAACTGTTTATTTATAAGTATATATGTACTAATGGGGGGGTGAGGAATCCGGTCGTTCCGGTCGCGCGTTGTTTGGGAGTGGGTATCCATCCTTGCTTTACCTTCCTCTCTGTTATGGTTGTTTTCCCTTTTTGGGTTACGATCTCCCACTAGCTTACTCCAAAGCTTACCTATTCTGACTTATGATCGGTCTAGGGGGAACATGTGTTTGTGTGGTGTGTTCGGGTCACTATATCTGATCCATCTTTACGTTAAGTTACTCGTCCGACTATTAGGACGGTAACGAGTGTTGTATAACGAGCTTAACATGAGGGTGATACCATTCTCTAGGCTTACAAGTGAACTAACTATGTTTGGGTCGGTTCCTAAAAGAGAACTGTTCCCGTTATGTTATGTGTTATTGTTGTACTGCAATTCTTATTGCGATGTTATGTTATCTGTACGATGAAACGTGAAATGTGTTGTGATGTGGAGGATGCGGTTCATAGATATGAATCCAGGTTATTATAAGACGAATTTGTGTATAACCCGACTAGTGGGTAAGTGTCGTCTATTGAGGAAATAGCTCCGTTAGAGGAGAAACCCTCAAGGGTTAAGGAACAAAATGAGTGAACTAACGAGTTTTGTTGTGTTGATTGATTTGTTGAACCCCATTGATGTGGGTATGTAATGTGTTATGTGTTTATAGTTTACATGCATGATTTAAATATAATCAACCGCATGCTTAGACGACAATTAGTTGTGCGTGGCCCGGTAGCATGCGGGCTGCGGGATTACCATACCAGCAAAGGTGCTGAGCCCCTTAGGGGCCACCCTTTCTTTTCTTTCCTTTTTCAGGTACAAGGAGCTGGAAGCTGTTCGAGAGTAGGACGGGATAGTTGTTTATACATGGGTAGCCGTTTAAATTGTGTATGTATTGTAGGTGTAGTAAGACCGAAATTGTTGTCGGCATTAGTTTGTAAATACTCGGTACAGTTGGAATGTATATGTGTATTGGTTGTTGTTTATGGAAAGGGATAGTAACGTGTAGTCGCTCGGGAATCTAGTCCATCAGACCGATACAATGTATTTGTAATAGCCTTGTTAGCCATGTGGGTGGTTAACGGTGTGTAACACTAGTAAGTTAAGTAATGTGATGAGTTAAGTTTTCCGCTGCAATTTGTTGTTAAGTGTATGGTTGTAGTTGGGGTGTTACACCATCTTGTTCTGCCTTCCTATAGATCTTACCACTTTTCTAAATATAAGAATCCACCCAAGCTTGATCCCACCTAGGATGTTTTGTCTTCGTGAGACTGTTTAATAAGGAAGACTCCTTGGTTGGTTACTAACCATGTGAACTCATCCTTCTCATAGAGGAAACGTCCATGTCTTCATGACAAAATTCAGCGAAAGCCTTCTCCATCTCAGAAGCCCTCTATGTTATTGTAGTATTGTCTCACAAGTTAATATTAAATGACCTTTTGAATTTGTTTCACAGGGGCGAATCACCCACCCAAGTATCATGCCAGAAGCATGTTTTTTTATCCATCACTAATCTTAACTTTTAGATTATCCTTAATCTCGTCTACAATTGTTCGGAGCTAGCCAATGCTCTTGATAATCAATGTCCATACACCACTAAGTTTGTGCTTTTTCCAGCATTGACAAAGTCTGTTGTGGCACACAAGTTTTTCACTAATTAATACTAAATGAACTATGAGAAGTAGTTGTAGAGACAAGAAACAACCAATTATTTGCAATTTATTCTACAATGGGATAAATGTTTTTTTATAGGGAAAATTCACGATATACCCATGTTTTCTTTCGTAATTCACAATATACCCCTGTGATTTTCGTAATTCAACTTTAAACACGCTTAAATGTTGTCCAAAATTGATGAAACTTTACATGGACGATGCTAAAGTGTTATATTTTGGTCCAATATCAAATTTGAAGCGTTTTAAGCTCACATGTGACCTGTGGGACCCAATGAATATGTGACTGTTCATTGGGTCCCACAGGTCACATGTGAGCTTAAAAAACTTCAAATTTGATATTGGACCAAAATATAACACTTTAGCATCGTCCATGTAAAGTTTCATCAATTTTGGACAACATTTAAGCATCTTTAAAGTTGAATTACTAAAATCACAGGGGTTACGAAAGAAAATAGGGGTATCTCGTGAATTTTCCCTTTTTTATAAGTAGTAAATTTTATTAATGAGAGATTAAGCTTACAAGAGTTTCTCCCCACCAGCCTGATTAAAACTTCTTGAAGAAAACCGAGTGGGATAAAACCTCAAGAGGAAAAAGAGTACTAGTTTACATGTATACGTAGAATGGGAGAGAATTACAGACATTCCACCATAGATTTCAACTTCGGGGAATCCATAAAAAATTTAAGGCTAAGGGGGAAGCTAGGCCATCACGATTTTGTCCACCACCATACTCCAATTTTGGTCAACTTGATCATTGCAGAGGGGGAGTTGACCTCGTTCTTGAATACTTTGTTATTTTGGTTCATCCATAGATGCCACAGCTCCATAAAAGAGAGCACATGTCTAGACTCTTTGAGCTGCCTTACCTCTGACATCTCTATACCAAGATATATAGACTTCTTCACAACTACCTGAAACATATATAGAAATTCCCCACCAACTTTGGAGCTAAATCTATATACTTGTTGAATCTTGACATGTGGAGATAGCATGCTTTGGTGTTTCCATGGTCCTATTGCACTGGGGACACAAACTATTGCCAATGGGTATGATATCTTTCATTCGAACAACACAACACGAGTGTTTAGCCTTCCATAGACCATAAACCATACCCTTATTTCAAACCTTGGATCAGCAAAATCTTGACCAGAAGTTTTTAAACTTAGGAGTTTCAAGGTCTACGGATGATTTCCCTTTCCAATTCACTATATCAGAAGTACCACAGGTCAATGCTACATTGGCTACCAGATTACACAATTCCTTAAGCTCCAAGGTTTCAAATTCGAACATGGATCTGCGTCATACACGGTTCCATTGCCATTGATCTCCTAGCCACATTCCACATTCAGCAACAATAGCCTCTTGCAAGGAGCTACACCTCTAAATCATTGGGAATTTTGATTTCAGGGATTGGTTTCCTAACCACACATCCAACCAGAATGGATACCTGACTCATCTCCCGGAACAATCTTCAAATTATCATAGAGGATTTCCTTGGCTACCACCTCTTCAGCGATTGGTTTCTTCAAATCAACTTAGCCCAAACCAGCCACATCTTTTGGCTTGGCTAGTTGTTTCCATGAGACTGGTGGTGAGCTTTTCAAAGATTGAAGATTCTAGAAGAATTTTCATGAATTACTATGAACTTTTTTTGTATTGTAAGAGGCACAGGAAATAAGCTAGCATGGTAAGTAGGTATACTGACATGATTAGAGTAGGTCTTCCTGCTTTGGATAGGAAATTGGTTTCCATGTTGCAAATCTTCACTAGATTGAGATCATAAAGTGTTCTAACAAATCCATCTGTATTGCCAATGACAATCTGATTCAGATTTTTTCATACAAAATAAAATAAGTTGAGAAAAGGGGGAAGGGTCACTTTGGTGCAGTCAAGAAGTAAGAAATGACCACCATCATAACACTAACACAAACATTCATAATTGTTTAATAAATACATTCAATTATAGAACTTTCCCTTTTTGACAATAAGCCTATACACTCCAACATATGAGAAAAAGAAGCCTAGTTCCACATTTTCATATGTAAATGTTGCGTTTTATACAATTTTAATACAAATTATGAAAAGACGAGGGCACTGAATCAATAGCTAATCAAAGTTATTACCTTGCTTTTGACCTCTTGATTTGTAATCTTTGTTCCCTTCATAATAGAGTTTGATGCATTTGAGGTGGATATGTAGAAGATAAAAAGACAAACAAATTGTTGGTAGTTCTACTTACTTTATCTTTCTTTTGTTGCTCCTAGAGAGTATTGAATGATTTGTAATCGTGTGTATATTATATTCGGATGTATCTTTACAATGCGACAGTAGCATGTATATATACTAGTACAGAGACAATTCTAGAACAGAGAAAGGCCTAGATATTTTACAGACTGATAACAAAACGGACTGGGCCTTGTAATGGGCCACTACCCCCCCCCCCCCCCCCGCGATGCCAGGCCGGATGAATGAAAGAGGCAGCCTGCATCGGAAGTCTGAAAACACCGCTTTGGTCAAGGGTTTGGTGAAACCGTCGGCTACCTGCGATTTTGTGGGTAAAAATTCAATCTTCAACGTTCCGTTCTTCACGCGTTCTCTAATGAAGAAGAAATCGATGGCGATGTGCTTAGCACGGCTGTGGAGAACTGGGTTGGAGGCGAGATAAGTGGCGCCAAGATTATCGCAAAACAAAGTGGTTGGCCGAGGAAGAAAAACACCCAGTTCGGTGAGAAGTTCAGTGAGCCACAGACTCTCAGCAGTAGCCGAAGCGAGAGATTTGTATTCCGCTTCCGTGGAAGACTTGGCAACGGTCTTCTGCTTCTTGGATCCCCACGACACCAAGTGGTCACCGAGGAAGATGCAGTACCCACCAGTGGAGCGGCGGTCCACCGGCGACCCAGCCCAGTCAGCATCAGCATATACCCGAAGCGACCCCATGGGAGTAGCGGGAAAGAACAGCGACAGATTCTCGGTAAGTTTCAGGTATCGTAACAACCGCTTTATCGCTTTCCAGTGATTCTCCCTAGGGTTATGCATATATTGGCTGAGCTTGTTGACTGCGTAACAAATATCTGGGCGAGTGAATGCCAAATATTGTAAACTTCCAAGAATGCTTCGATATTGCTTAGGGTTTGAGTATGGAGGTGCCTCGATTGAGTCCAGATTTGAAATATCTGTAATTGGTGTGTTTGTGGTTTTAGAGTTGTGAAAGTTTGTGCGGGTGAGAAGAGAGTGGATGTAGTGTTGCTGAGATAGGAAAGCCCCTGTTTGATCTCTGATAATCTGAACTCCCAAGAAGTGATTTAGTTGGCCAAGATCCTTAATCGGAAATTCTTTAGCAATAGAGGCCACCAACTGATTTAGGAGCTGAGGGGAAGATCCAGTGAAAAGGATATCATCAACATAGACAAGTATAAAAACTGTCTGTCCATAGTGTGAGTAGATAAACAGAGAACTATCAGCCTGAGAAGGTTTGAACCCAATATGCAGGAGAAAGCTACTGAGCCGAGAGTACCAAGCTCTAGGAGATTGGCGGAGACCATATAAAGCTCTTTTTAACTTGCATATGTGAGAAGGGAACTGAGGGTTAACAAAGCCTTTAGGTTGATGAATATAGACATCCTCCTCCAAAAAACCATGTAAGAAAGCATTATCCACATCGATTTGCCTCAGTTGCCAATTTCTGGAAATAGCCAATGATATAACCAGTCTAACTGTAGCAACTTTCACAACAGGGCTAAAAGTTTCCTGAAAATCAATTCCAGCCTCCTGATTATAGCCAAGGGCTACTAATCGTGCCTTTCTGCGATCCAAAGATCCATCAGTTTTCCTCTTGGTCTTAAATACCCATTTTGTTCCCAGTACATTAAGAGAGGGCGAGGGAGGGACCAATTCCCATGTATTATTTGCAACCAGAGCCTTGTACTCCTTTAGTAGGGCTTGTTGCCAATCAGGGTATTTGATGGCTTGGACAAAGGTGGGTTCCTCAGGGATGGTTTCAGGGGAGAGAGTGGTAGAGTGTATAGATTTTGGAGGCCAAGGTATAGTTCCATCAGTTCTAGTGATGGGTTTAAGAGAGTTTGTGTGAGATCTGGTGACCATGGAGTGGGTAGGGGCAAAGATGAAGAAGAGTGATGAGCAAGAAAGGCAGTTAGGAGATATTTCCCAGGGGGACTTCTGATACCATAGAGAGTATTGAATGATTTGTAATCGTGTGTATATTATATTCGGATGTATCTTTACAATGCGATAGTAGCATGTATATATACTAGTACAGAGACAATTCTAGAACAGAGAAAGGCCTAGATATTTTACAGACTGATAACAAAACGGACTGGGCCTTGTAATGGGCCACTAGCTCCGACATACTAATCAAATTTTGAAGAAGTATCTTTCAAAATATTCTTCCCTGTAGAGATTAGCTTTGTTATTTACAATTCTTATATATGCATTTTCACAAAAAAAAAAATTATCTAATAATTGAATTTCTCAACAGTAGTTTATTTTTATACAATGTGCTTTGTTAAATATATAGGAATAAGCCCTTGAAATTAACTCAACATTACTATACTTGATAACAGATTATTTTTATTTCATACTCCTTACAAAATTAAAAATATATACTATTTCTAAACTAATTAATTAAGCCGTTTTTAGATCTGAATTTGACCCTGCATCCTCTTGGTGTGGAGGGAGTAACATGCTTTCTTTGTAAGATAAATTTAGGGTCATATCTGTGGATAAAAACGAAAGGGGAAATCCGAAGCTGCTTAATGGCTGGAGTAATACAGCCAAACAAGCTGTACCATTTTCACCCACTTATTGCATCCATTATCCACATAGACCAAACGTTCTTTTCCTTTCTCCCACCCATCACTTCCTCCACAACCAAATATCGACTAAAGAAACAGCAATAATATCTGCAAAAGTGAAAGCAGAGCATAATGGAGAGGAATTAGCCAGAGCCTAACTCCTCTTCTTTTACTTGCTTATAATGAAGTGCATTATCAGTTCTTATCCCAACCCTTACTTGCCTCTGTCTCAACACGTTTGCGACCTGCAACTGAAGGCAAGTCCCAACTGTGCCTTTGTTAGTGTTACCCACCAGAGCTGTTCAAATCGACTGTATGGCTTTCACCGGCGCCCGAGGCATGGTGGTATGAGCTGCAAAGCCAGTATGGGGTTTCCTTCCTCGCTTTTACCTCTAGCAGTTGTTACTCCAAAGCCACATGATACGGGGGTGCTCTTGCTGACAGGGTAAGAGATAAGAAGTTCGAGGTCACTGTTAAATGGAAATCTAGTGATATACTATGTTTTTTGGTAACATGTCTAAACGGTCGTCCTTGAATTATCTTAATTTCTGTTTTATATATTGCAGTTCTGTGATGCTAACTTTCTACTTGGTGACGAACTTTGTGGTGCCGAAAATCGTGGTCAATAGTCTCGGGTTGGAAGGTGAGAGTACAGAGAACCAGCAAGTGGAAAGTGACGAGGACGAGGAGTAAGGAATAAAAGGGTTATCAATGGCTGTTGCCGGGTGCGTTCTTCTTTGAAGGGGAAAAAGGTTGTTGATTTCGAATTGCTGACTGGGACTATCAGCATCAAGTTTTTCACTAAATCACAATTTCAGAAGACGCAAATCTTGATGGCAAATCTAAGGGAGAATGAGTTTGATTACAGTCAGTAATCATAAGGAGACTTGATGATATTTTGTTTCTCCTTTTAGATGATCCTTTCGACTTATATATACAATCAAATTGGATCGTTTTGCAACTTATGCGCCCATATCGAGTTATTGCTAGCATCACACGGCTCAAAGCATATATATAGTAACATACAAAGAAATGCAAACAAAAACACCTGACTTTGTGGTTGAATCCATCAGAGCGCAAAAGAACAAAAACATGCCGAATGCGTCATGATGGCAATAATTGATTATTCATTAATAACATTTCAGGCAAGATTCAGGCACACACCAGCTTATTATTCTAATCATGGCAATAACAGCAAACTTGAAAGCTAAATAATCATATTTATAGTTGACATCACTTTTTCCT